>BQKZ01004621.1:0-39678 GCA_036244855.1 Temnopleurus reevesii | reverse complement strand
GTTTTTGTGCTATCCATGTCACAACGCTTCATATTGCTATCAACGAAAGCGAAGTTTTCGCAATTATAACACTCGATCGACACAGGCTATGGTTGGAAATATGTAAACAAATTGACAACGTTGCTATTAAGTCCTGCATATACATGGTGTACAACAAATTGAACACTTTTGAGAAATGTGTCAATAGTTCTGTTCACAATACTTTAAGGGGGTCTTGCTCAAAATTTGCAACTGATAGCAAGTTGCAGTTGATCGGAACGGGCCAATGAAAATCATTGTGTCGTGCGCGTCTTGTTAAAAGCGCATACCGTGCGCGAATGAAAATGCATGTTACAATTTGCAATTGATCTGCAGTTGATTTGTGATCAATTGCAACTTTTGAGCAATGGCTAAGGGGTTGTTGTTCAAAATCAACTGCAAATCAATTTTACAAATTGTAACGTTTATTTTCATTCGCGCACGGTATGCGCATTAACACGCGCATGAAACACTAATTTAGATTGGCATGTTCCGATGAACTGCAACTTGCAATCCATTACCATGATTACAAGTTTTGAACAACACCCCCTTATACCAATAAAACTTGTACCAAACTCTGGCAAATTAACATAAAATAATTGGATTACCGGAATATATTCCGAATAGCTGTTTGAGATCGATGAAGGCCCATTTTCGGGCAAGGCGTTTTTTGTTGTTTTTTACAACTTGGATATAAACAGTTTTACGTTATCAAAATCATGGATGAAAAAAAATCTGAAAGTGAACTTAACCAGAAAGAATTATGGAGTAACTATAGCTATGGAAATATTCTGATGATAGGTTTGAATAAATTTTTGACAAACCTTTTAAAGGTAATATTTTTTCTATACACCCTGTATTTTCTTTCATGGTGTCGTGTTTCATATTTGAAAATTCAATAAAATCAAGTGCTCTTTTTAATGGATGAGTTTGCGGTGCAGAATTACGAAATCATGACTATTACTTTTATCTAAAAACACACCCATATCTTGCAATATCCGGTTTAATATTCGAATCCATTACTTTAGAATTGAAATAAAAAGGTTTAGTTATTTTCGTTTTTGGGTTATCACGTTTTTGCAAAGATATTTCATCTCTAACAGAAATGTTAAACCTGTCATTTTGGATTTTCAATTTGTAACCTAACAGTTGTAAATCTAAGTTTACTTGTTGTTTTCACTCGATATATTCTTCAATTTTGCGTATGTATTTCAGTGCTAACAATATTCATATTTTTCCTCTGTGAACCTTTTATATCTAACACGATATAATCTATTTCCGCAGAATTAAGTCGAACGCCAATGCAATATTTTTTTGTAATGCGATATAAAGCGGAACTGGATTGTAATTGTTGTGTCCGCAAGGTCCAATACAGAGCGCATGGATAGCTTATATATTGTACAATGACCAACTTTATTTCACGTAAATAGTTTATATCGTGTCGTCGTCTTATTTTTATTTCATTATATGTATTCACTTTCTTTATCATTTAGTGCTTATTCCAATGTAGCCTTATTGTATATATTTTGTAGACTTACGTAACGACCTTTTTCATCTTTAGTAACCCAAGACAGTATGATTTTTTTTTTTGGTAATAAGGAATATTATCATCTCTACGCACATAAATACACAGGGCTTATGCAAGGCTGACGTTGAATTCGTGTTGGTTTGCATTAGGAGTGCACACATAGTTTAGTGCTGGCCCAAACTTCCCAATAACGCTATTTCTTCCCATAGTGAACGCTGTGTGTGCAAAGCATCGGCCCAGTATGTTTGGAAAATTAACAACGCTCCTTGGACGCACATAGAAGCAGGTTATACAGTTGACTGACGTTCGGCGTTCGCTCCTTGAGCTCAAGCCGAACATCAGTCCATCGTCTAATACGCGTATACAGTGCGCGCAGGGGGAGTTTTTAATTTTCACAAACGCTCCGTCGACGATGGCCAACATTTTCCAGCATCACCATTTCTGATCATCATGATCATAGGGTACGCTGAGCGTAAGCTAGCTTTAAGCGAACACTTGTGCGACTGAGACGAGTTGCGAATACACCCAGATGTGCAAATGTTACACTCTTTAAAACACTGTAGGCAAAAGTTTATCCAACACTCGACAAGATTGGGCCCACACAGGTGATGGTTAGAATACATGCAACTCGTGGTGAAATTACATCATTCGACCATGAGTTGGGATATATTTTACACAACTATTGATTGGAATATTCATAATTTATGGGTGAAGTACATACATGACATAGGCGATCCAAGCTGGGCACATTTTAACAAAATTTGTTTGGACAGAATGTTGCACAGTGTTCGGTAAACTTTTGCTCAACCTTTCAAGAGAGTTCGCAGCAAATGCAAATCAACTTCGCCCATTAATCTACACAGCGGTGATTTCATCACGTTGAGAACATGAGATTGAGCAAATTTATCTCATTTATCGCTTGAAAAAAAAATTACATCATGATCGGGAAAGTAACTTTTGAATCAGGATTTATAGGTCGGCCGATGCAGTCATAGAATATTGATGGAAGCAGAGCATGGAAATAACCAGGAATTACAAAGAACTTAGCAATCCATTACGCGTGTAAAATATGTAGACTGTAAGCAACGAAACGTGATGAAAATAGGGAAATCAATCGTTGGCTTTTCGAGCGATATTCCGAGTTTAAAAGCAACCTGATGGGCTATTGGGGTACCTGTCACTCAGTCACCGATTATTCGAGTTACTGAGTCTCCATTAAAACAAAATGAAAGAGATAGCAGAGCCCACCTATACAAATTGCGTTAAATCCATGACGAGGGTTAGGGCTTGAAATGCCACTCGCAAATTAAATTGCAGGATTTTGACGGGAAATAAACTGGATCACTAACGGGGCTCGGTTTTTTGTTATATTTTTTTTTCATCTATCTTCTTTTTTTTTGTACGCACGCGAAGAGGAAGCGGTTTGATTTCAATAAAGGCTGACTCACACCTTTGCGTTTTAACCTGCATCGGCCCAGCGCTTTTGAAAACTAATTCCGCTCGCTCCCCGTACTCACGGTATACGCTGATCCGACGGTGGACGTATGACGTTCGACTGCGCTCAAGGAGCGTACACCGAGCGTCAGTCCACCGTAGGACATGTGTCCTTTTGCGTCCAGGGCGATGTTTAACCAAGTTATTAAAGACCTTAAGAACGACTTTACGTTCGACTGGTATATGTTCTTGCGTTGAATTCGCGTAATAGTGTGAAGCGTTTCGCACAAGAAATGATACCAGTCGATCTTAGAGTCGTTCTTAAATTTTTTCTTACCTTGGTGAAACACCATCCAGGGAATGTTTTAGTTTTCAAAAACGCTGGGCCGACGCAGGCTGAAAACGCAAAGGTGTGACTTGGTCTTAACAGGGATGGATGCGAGAGGTGGGATAATTGCTATGTATCCATCGATGTATTGTTCATCGAGCGTCTGTTGGCTGAGTGCTCGTTAAATCATGCAATAGAACGGGAATTTAAAACACTTTTCAGATTGGAAGTATCAATAAACATCATCGTCGCCACGGTTCGTTTGCACTGTGAGGAAAATTGACAAAGGAATTGGACAAAATTGTTACATTCTCTTCCAGCGTTTGCCACTTTTCATATTGAAAGTATCAGTAAACATCATCGTCCCTACGGTTCGTTTTAATACACTGTGAGAAGAATTGACAATTGATGTGGACAAAATTGCTAACTTCTATATAATGATGATAATAATAATAATAATAATAATGTCCTTATTTGCCCAGGGTAGCCACATTCAGTTGTAAGCTTGCTGCTCTACCAGCGGACCCTGCACAACGTAAAGTTATTATTACCCTTCTCCTTTCTGAAATGCCGAGCACCCGGTAAGAAGGAAGATGGTCCCCTTTTTAGGTCTTTGGTATGACCCGGCCAGGGATCGAACCCACGACCTTCCGTTCATGGGGCAGACGCTCTACTACTGAGCCACACATGACCGGTGTCATATTAGTGTTCCCACTAGCTTTATTCGCATAAAACCAAGTTGTTTCACCATTTGTTTGGAGAAAAGTTGCAACACCTGTTTTACAATTCGTTAAAAATAAGGGGGTAGGAAAGTTCTTTAATGTAATAAAGCTGATGCAAAGGTTTGAATTGAAGTGCACTTTCGAAACAGTCTATTCAAATTTGAATAAATGTTGTGTGCGAGGGGCACTAAATAATCAGCTATTCATAATGAATATACATGTAGATAATATCATCTCATAAAACAATACGTTGTTTTTTGTCTTTAAAAATGATATGATGAAGCTTTATAAACAACGCAAATCCTATTCAGTTTCTAGCGGTGATTATTGATTGACCCTCGTACACATCATCTATTCAGATATGAATATACTTTTTCGAGAGTGTAGTTTAAGTTTGTCCAATTACTTTGTCCTTTTTGCTCACATTTGAATCGGTACATCGTTTCAATGACGTGATCTTCAGTGATGGAGGGCCAGAGGTTTGTTTCCCGCCCGAACCAGATCGCCGTCGGAAATTGAACAGGGGCCCATCATATCGTCTGCGTTTAACGCAGATGGAAAGCGTCGGACGAACCTCCATCCAAAGTCAGGCCAATTTGCATCACCCATTGATCACTTTGAAAAGTGTTTTGTTCTCTTCTTCTCTTAATTTACAGGGTAATAACCTTTTCGTAATCAGAATATTGTGCGCTCAGAAACATCCGCATTAAGCGCCTAATAATGCCACGTATCATTATTATTATTATTACAGGAAGGGGCATACGACTTGGACAAAATGAAGAACTTCCATTGCAGCGTTCACAGTGGCCAGCGATAAAAGGCGATATTAACCGATATCTCTCACGATAGTATCAATGATGATAATGTTGGAGTTGAAACATGACTTTCGGTTGGCATGATTTAGGATGCCAATGCGCGTGCGTAATTCGTGTATCATTTCCGATAGTTGCCCATTTTCAGTATTTTATCTTCAACGGAGGTTCGCGACGCAGTATCAAACAAACACCTCATGGTTTAGTGATAGATAACATCAGGGCCCCGTAACATAAAGGTTTGCGATTAATCGCTAATCTGATAGCGATTGATATCAATCGCTAGTCTATGGCAAATCATGTGCTAAAGTTTGCAATTGATCTCAAAATCAGATAGCGATTGATCGCAAAGCTTTATGTTACGGGGCCCAGGATATGTATCAGACGAACAAGATTTTCGATCTTATATCCGCCAAAATACAAATGAACTAAACATGAACACACCTTATGAGTTTGGTTCTGTACCGGCAATGTTTGGCTTTAGCGCTTACAACTGGTTTACACTTAGCGGATCGAATTAAAGTAGAACTGTTCCAAAATGTTGATATGCTGTCAGGTGAATGGAAAAAAAAGAACACAATTTTAGAGTTGAGGAAAATCGGAAAACCTGTTCAAAAGTTATGAATTCTTGAAGTTTTCAATTCCACCTCTTATGGGTATCCTTGAGTTGGCAATCTAAGCATGATCTGTGATGCCAGTCATAAATAACATTATATCGTATTTATATATTGAATGAACTAATATTTATATCGAATTTCGAACGACGAATTAACCTTGTAGAATACTGAAAAGATATAAAATAAATTACATATACTTTTCTTTAAAAAAGGGAAAATGTGAAAAATTTTTTACGAAGTGAATGAATATTTTCCATGATAACATTACATGTTTTTTTTTTTTTTTTTACTAAAATTGCAGACTCGAGGATGCCCATCAGATGTAATAGAAGCTTTGAAAATTAATTACTTTTGAAATAGTGATCCGATTTTGCTCAATTTTTTAAAAATGTGTTCATTTTATTTTCTGTCGATATCCTGGCATTACATAATCTATGTGCAAAATTACCATATACCGTAACGCAATATAAAATTTCGGTAAAATAAAGTCGGTCATGTGACAATAAATCCACACGCCGTGTATTGAACTGTTTTAAACAAGACGGTTCTGATTTGAAAAAACATTGCACACGAGCATTGAATTGGAGTTCGACTTAATGTCAAGCCCCGCTCACATAGGACGCCGGAAGCAACACGATTCGCCCCGACTCGTTGTTCTGAGGCAGTTAACCCATTGACTACTGAATTATATAATACTCATTAACCTTGTGTAGGGACTACCCGGTTCCAGTAGTCAAAGGGTTAACTGTGAATTGACAAAGAGTCGGGGCGAATCGTGTTGCTTCCGGGGTCCTATGTGACCGGGGATTTAAGGATTATTATATAACGTGTTCCCCTCTAAGAGATGGCAATTTATGATTTGAGGAAATAAAATTATCTGTATTGAGAGTAAAAGGGAATTTTCCTTTGGATTTTTCAAAGAAAATGAAACTTGAAACGATCCTCTCTATCCTGTGGTTTAAATTCCCTTCGATTTTATTTATCGATTGCAAAGAAAGAAAATGAATGATAACGTGTAATAAATAATACATTGGGGGAAATACCTAACTTGTAAGAACATCGATTGTGTCTCATGGGGCCTGTAACATAAACAGATATATGATTGATTATGCAATCAATCATATCGTTATTGTACACGTTTTGCAACAGACTTGCGATTAATATCTGTCGTAAGTTTAAAGCCCATGTATAGTTTTGGTAAAGATTAAAGAAATGTGAATTTTGGGGATATATACCATGACATATAGTTTCTATACACATTTCAAGATCATAGCATATTTTTCTACGAGCGAATTCTTTTGAAAATTTGAATTTGACCGTTAAATCGTATTTAGCGCCCTCTCTTGGTTATAACAATATTTTGCTTCTTATCGGGCATATAGAAAATTATTTCCAAGATTTTATTAAAGCATGCTAAAAAGGAATACATAAAGAATAAATTCTGAAATTTTTATCCAATTCTGTTCATGAGAAGCTGTCCTTTATCAAGAAAGAAAATATTGAATTCGCGTCGGGGGCTACGACGCTAAAATATTTTCCACACTTTAGGTTATAACTTTTCCAAAACTTGTTAATTTTTCGTACAATCTTTTGTACAACATGTTCATGATATCATGTTTCTTTTTAAGTAGATTTGAAGACAAAATTTGGCGATAAAAATATTCGCCTTTACCAAAACTAAAACTTGGGCTTTAACTGCGTCTTTTATGCAAAGGCTGACTCACACCTTTGCATTAATTTTAGCCTGCGTCGGCCCAGCATTTTTGGAAATTAAAAATGCACTCTGGACGCACATCATATGCGGATCAGACGGTGGACTGACGTTCAGCTTTTGCTCAACGAGTATACGCCTAGCGTCAGTCCACCGTATGACTTGCGTCATTGTGCGTCATGGGAGCTTTTTTCTTTTCAAAATATGCGGGGAAGACGCAGGCTAGAAACGCAAAGGTGTGAGTCTGCCTTTAAAGGCCTGTGGCTTGGTTGTGGTATGTAATAGTGATTCATTTCTCTAATCAAACCCAATGAAAGAATTAAACATAAAAATGTATTAAAATGACGATTCAGATATGTGTACTATTGTATTAGATCACGATTTGATAGCAATTCTTTGTTCGTAAAACGGGTATCGTATATGAAACTTTTCTTTGTTTGATAAATGTACTTATTACAATTGAAACCGTGAAAATAACTATCAAACATATCTTGAAAAAATGACTTGAGCAAGAAAAAAAAAAGCGGTCTGGCGATCTAAATGTTACAGGGCAGTCATAATTGCAGAGTCATTCCTCTGCTGCCAAACTGAATTATCTTAAATTCGGATTATGAATTTTGAATTAATGTTCTTTGTAATACATGACAATAAACTTCAATCATCGGATTTCAAACGAAATAACTTTATGTTATGCAGGGCCCCTGGACGAACAGCTTACAACTGATAGTGGCTAAATACCCTGGGTAAATAAGAAGTGATATAGTGGTTCGGACTCTCGCCTCTTAACTAGAGGGTCGGTGGTTCAAATCTCTCCCAGGGCGTTAATTTCCTTTAGCAAGAAATTTACCCGTAGTGTGCTACACTCAACCCAGGTGAGGTGAATGGGTACCGGCAGGAATTTATTCTTCTAAATGCAGAAGCGCCTACTTGGCAGCTATGCTATGGCCGGGTAATAATATTAGATAATTTGTCTCGCGCCTCTGAATATGTGACTAGAGAGATGGCGTGTTTAAATGCTATATTATTATTATTATCATTATTATCAATATTTACAATTTTGTTGATACAGTTTGAGAGAAAGGGTGGAATCAGCCTTTTGGTGCGACTGTCAAATTCCTTCAAAAAAGGACCAACGCATAAAAAGAGGTTGGAGCAGGATGGGATCAGTCTGGACAGCCACATAAAAGCAAACTGGCCCGTATCTTTATGTCAGGTTTAACTTAAACTAGAGTTTAAATCTGTGGTTTATGTATGGAAAGCCAAAAGAGGCTTGATTCTATAATAGTCGGTGTTTAATTTACCAACACATTTGGCACTCACAGTATTTCAAACTGTCTTGGGATACAAACTTAAATAGTTGTCTACATTATCAGAGCATGGGAAAAGAAAGCAGTTAACATAATAACTATACAGTTTAAATAAAGTTTTGGTACTTTGGGCTATCCATACTTAAACCATAGATTTAGACTCGAGTTTAAGTTAAACATGATATCAAAATACGGGCCACTGAGTCCGCCCCCTACAATCTTACCACTCCAATATTTCAATTTCAATTGCATAAACTCATCTCCGACACAAAAACACAGATTTATGTAGTCCATAGTTCGAAATTAATATAATTCAGTTTGGTAGCAGGGTCGGATCAGCATGTAAATGAATGATTGTCCCTTTACTCAGGGTATTCCGTTTGAAATCTGACCTTCAAGGCCTTTTTCCAATCTCAATTGGGCAAATTCATTGAATAAACCAAACACTGATTTACAGTTCAGTGTTTAAATTTTAGACAATTCAATTTGGCAACAGGGTGCGATCAGCCTATAGATGCGACTAGGATAGTCACATCTATATTTTTAATGTATTCTTTATTAATCTCTGTATTTACGTGTCTTCACCAGCACTTGCTTTGAGAGGGTTGGGATAGAAAACATGCGGGTTATGAAGATTAAGTTCTCCTTTTCCATGCCCCGGCAGCCCTCTCAAACCAANGGTGTGACTGCCCCATTCCTTCAGAAAAGGACCAGCGCATATAAACGAGGTCGGGGCAGGAAGGGATCAGTCTCGGGAGTCATACCAAAACAAACCGAGCCCGCCCCCTCCAATCGAACCACTCTAATATCTCAACCGACCATACACTCAACTTAAGAATCGCAGATGGCGATATGCAGTTTTAACTAGAATGACTTTATATAAGTTGACTTACCTTCTTCCGGTTACGTATATTTGCATGTGTTTTCATTTTCGCATAGGTTCTAGATCGAAAAATCATGTTTGTTTTGCACTTTATGTTAAATATTTCTGATATTAACTTTCATTACGCCAAGGTTTGTTTCTTTTATACAGTACCAAGCACCTTTGATAGTGCTAAAAGAAGAAAAATTGGCAATTATCCAAAAGGATAGCCATGGCACGTGTATTAACTTCCCAAACCGGAAGTTCCCTAGCCAACTGTAACGGATCAATATCGACGATATCGTGAGATATCGTTTAATATCGGGTTTTGTCGGTTGCGAGAATTGTATAAACTCATTTCCGGAACAAAACATAGATTTATGTAGTCCATAGTTCGAAATTAGTATAACTCAGTTTGGCAGCAGGGTAGGATCAGCCTGTAAGTGTAACTGTCCCTTTACTCAGGGTATCATCCCGTTTGAAATCTGACCTTGAATGCCTTTTTCAAATCTCAATTGGGCAAATTCATTGAATAAACCAAATGTGAGATGCAGTTCATTGTTTAAATATTAGACAATTCAATAATAAAAATAATAATAATAATAATTCAATTGGCAAGAGGGTGCGATCAGCCTTTAGATGTGACTAGGATAGTCACATCTGTACTCTTAATGTATTCTATATTAATCTCTGTATGTACGTGTCTTCACCAGCACTTGCTTTGAGAGGGTTGGGATAGAAAACATGCGGGTTATGAAGATTAAGTTCTCATTTTCCATGCCCCGGCAGGCCTCTCAAACCAAATGCTGGTCTTATTTAATTATTCATTTACCTAGTTATTTTATCATTGTATCCTTTACCTATACTGTAATTGTTTTGTTTTGAATTTGCCGAATAAATAATAATAATAATAATAATAGTCATGTCAACACCACCCTGCTCTCAAACAGCAACACTGACAATGCAATTGTAAGCAAGTCTTGGTCTGTTTTAAGTCTAATGTTTGAAATTTAGTTTTGTGCATTCCTCCAAATCAATTAATAATCGAGTGCTGCACTCAACCCAGGTGAGGTGAATGGGTACCTGGTAAAAATATTTATTCCTTGAAATGTCAAGTGCGCCGCGGATGGCTGGCGGGCTAAAGCCAGGGTAATAATAATGTAAAGCGCCTTGAGCACTCAGCAGAGTAGACACGTGCAATATATAAATTGCATATATTATTATTATTATTATTACATTAATACTTTATAGTTTGAATTTATATTCTTAAACAAAAATTGATATTTATAAAGATCATATTTAAAATGTGAAATAAATCAGTTTGGCAGCAGGATAGGATTAGCTTGTAGGCGTGACTACCACAGAGTGTGGAGCACCGAATAATAAATGCAGTGTTAAAATTCGTTATCAAATACACTGCAAAAACGCTGGTGTTATATTCAACACCAACCGGAATCTATGTAGGACCACACCAGCAAAGTGTTAAAATAATACCAATTCGGAATCCATTCAACATAATTAGTTCAATACCAAATAGTGTTGTACAGGCCCAGAACAACACCGGTCATTTATAATACTATATTGATTTGATTCCAAGCTGGTGTTACCTTAGCACCTTTCGGGAGTGGTCGTATATAGATTCCGGTGGGTGTTAAATTCAGCACCAGTGTTTTTTTTTTTGCAGTGTACGCAATAACTGACTTGCCCAATACTCCAGAAAACCACTTCCGACATTATCGTCTGTTAATTAAGTGAACTCGATGTTCATGGGGATATGTAGCTCATGACGTCCATTAATTTATTCGACATTGCAGTCTATTCAAAGAGAATTAAGGCGTAATCATGAACTTCCGATATTCATGAAATTGATATTTTCATTCAAAGGGCTTTAAGTATGATAGGGCATGACATTTAAAAATTTGCAATATAATTGAATTGTTGGTAGCTCTCTCTTAATGGTGCTATGCTGATACGAAGCGAGAAGGAAAGAGAGAGAGAGAGAGAGAGAGAGAGAGAGAGAGAGAGAGAGGGGGGGGGGAGTAGTGATAGCAACAAATAAAGGGGTAAAACAAGAAAGAGGGAGAGAGAGAGAGATAGGCGGAGAGATGAAGAAAGAAACAGGGGATGAGAATAAGAAAAGCAGACAATTGGAATAAATTAGATAAAGAGGGAGAAAGAAAAAGGGAGGGAGAGCGAGAGAATAAAGAGAGATTTGGAAAAAAAAAAGAAAACAGACGGTCAGCAGAAGAGCAGTAGAAAGGAAAAGAGAGAGATATACAAAAAGAGAAAGGGGGAGAAAGAGAGAGAGAGAGAGGGTTAGAATTAGAGAAAAGGGGGATACTTTATCATGGAGAGCTATAGAGAGTGGGAGAAAGAGGAAAAGTAGAGGGGTGGAAAGATAGGGGGTATGGGAGGAAGATCGGGGAGATAGGGAGACAGATGGAGATAAAGCATGTAGCATTTTGTATCATTTTCATTGCGTTCTTGCTTTATTTCACATGTTTCCTCAACCATAATAAAAAAAATCTTACTTGCATGTTTTTGTATCTTTTGACCCCAGAACAAGCAGTTACATTTTCTTGACCGGGAGCCAGTTCAGTTGGTAGTTTGAACGATCGAGAATCGAGAAGCTGTATTTAGCGGTTTAATGTTCAGGTGACCTCGAAGCGTATTGCGTGTGATTAATGGGAGAACGCAGCGGTTGTCGCTGAAAGAACGTGGTCAGTTGCCTATCGGTCGCCTTGCAACAGAGCCATTTTGAGTAAAGTGGACTTCAAAGTCCCCTCCGTGTGCGTCTATCTGACCAGGATAAAACTTAATTTCGGAATCGGCTTATGAAGCGGCTTTCAAAACTAGATTTGAACGAGGCCCTGATTATTCGTATAGATGAACCTTCCTGATTAATCGTCGATGAACGTTAAGAAATTTGATTTTAAAACGTGAGCTACTTTTATCATTAATCGAAGGTTGACCAATATCAGTTGGCTGCAGCCAATATATATACATTTTGAATTTTCATATAAATATTTGAAAATATGTAAATATTCGGAACGAAGACAAACAACTGTGGCATATTGTCTGAGCTTTAGTTTACTTTTAATACATTAACCTTGTTGCTGGATCAAACTTTGGGCTAACCAAGCAAAAGAAAATAATTACGATAGTGATTTTTTTTATGATGGATAATTGGGACATTCCTTTTTGTATTTGTCCCCGTGAAAATGTAGAAAATGATTATTCTATGAAAGAGATTCCCTGGAAACCTCGCCAATGAGATTTCGGCTAATTTCCAAAATTCATAGACTGCAAACATTGTCTAGACTAAGATGTTGATACTCCTTGGTGTCGAAAAGATATTTGGTTCTGTATCATTCATCGGATTATAAGTCCAACTAGGCTCCCAATTTGCATAATATACGAATCAGATTTCTCAGGCACATAATTTGATAAAAATTATATCATTCTGTCATCCACGTGATATTACAAAACAAATTGATAGAATACAGTTGAAGAGAAGAAAGGGGGAAATCTGAACGCAAATACAAGAAGAAAAGAAAACGAAGGAGAAGGGTGAGGTGAAGAGGGAGGAGATGATGAAGAATAAAATGGAAGAAGAAACAAAATAAAAAGTAGACACATAAAAAAAAGAATGAAGAAAAAGAAAAAGAAGAAAAAGAAGGATGAGAAGAAAGGGAAGAAACATAGAGCAGGAGGAAAAGGAGGAGATAATTTTAAAATAGGAGAAGAAATTGAAGAAGAATGAGGGGAAAGAAGAGAGGAGACGAATTTGATAAAAAAAAAAGGAGCAGCTGAGGAAAGACGAGACGAGAGAGAGAAGGAGAAAAACTATAGCCCAATCTGCCAATGAGTTGCTTATTCATAGAGAAGAAAACAGCATAGACAAATCTGTTTATAATTGATACTAGCATGACTAGTGAGATTATAATATCAAACTTGAACAGGTTTCTCCAGTTTGAAAGTCATGATAATATTTGCTTTAACAGTAAACATTGCAATCTGATTTTCAATATATGATATTGACAGATTCACGGGCGTAGAGTGGAGGGACGAATTATTCTGTTGATAGTTTGAAGTGGTATGGCATCGTTCCCGATTACTTATAGATCGATTACACTGCACCCCCATTGAAATAGAACATTCCACTTAATGCTTATACGCGCCCGAGCAAGCGCCAATCATATCTCGTACAACATAACTACAGCCCCGGTCCCATAGGACCGGAAGCAAAACGATTCACCCCGATTCGTTGTTCTGAGGCGGTTAACTGTGAATTAACAAAGAGTCTGGGCGAATCGTGTTGCTTCCGGCATGTCCGGGGTCCTATGTGACCGGGGCTTACCTAAAATAGCTCGGTGACCACCGAGTGCCGGACGGGTCCCCTGGTTCCAGCTGGCAAAATGGTCAAGTCATTATTTTTTTTCGAAAAGAGAATTGTATTTCAATTATTTTTAATGTCAGAAATGGCTGAAATACGATTGATTTTATTAGTTGACCCTTTAGTCTAATTATTTTCAAAGGATTATTTCGGTTGAAAGTCACTATAGTCTTTCTAATTCCAATCAGGTCATTCTTATCTAGTCAGATAACTTTGCATTTACGTGCTACTTTAATCACAGGTTTTTTTTTAACATGTTCATTTAGAATTTTACTGAAAGTGATTTTTTAAGGTTTTAATATTTCAAGTATTTTTTTTCCATTTTACTGTGATTTTTTTTTTCAATTTGAGTGACAAACATACAAAAATTAGGTCGGGCTATTCTTAAAGGATATGTCTGTACATGGGGTACAAACATTTTGTGGGGGCTAAGTTGCACACAGTAAGTCGCCCACTGACGGGTGAACTTCTGAGCAACTTTGTCAGGAATGGAATTTTTATTAACTGAACAAGCGTTGGAGAATAAGCCTGTAATTTTTTTTTAAAGTGGTTTGATGCAGTATAATAATTTATTCATAAATTGATCCGGTAAAGATTTACCAGAGTATCTCACAATTACACGTTTCTATCACTTGTGCCCTGCTTGATTTAATTTTCAATTTACCATGCAAATTATAGCCATGGAAACTGATATACCAGTGTATATTGCACGCCAATCATTGTGATCGTACACTAAAGAGTGTGTAATTTTCTTTTTACACTTTTGTAATGTTTGTTAAATATCCATTTGATATTATCAAATGTTTTTCACATTTATATATATTCCATAATCATATTCAGTAGCACTTCCATAATCAATATCAAATCATGTTTGGATGAACACCGATAGCCAGACTGTCAAAATGTCCTGCTCAAAGATTAACAACTTATCAGAACAACTATTCCCCTTCTAATAAATTTCTCTTCAAATTACTCTTGATTCGTGTCATTTTGTCATATTTTCGTCGAATTTCTTTTTATTTTATATTTTTTTTTCGCAGAGGTTTCTGTATTTTTTTTCAACAAAAGTACAAATTTACAAAATTGTAACTGATACAGACTAACAAGTAGATGTAATTTTTCTTAGAATAATAAACACACATATCATGAATGCAGGGGCTAACTATCGTAAGCTAACAAAAGCTTGAAATGATAAAAGCAAAAAAAAAGAAAACTACATGAACTACCGTATGGTAATCTAGTAAATTTAAAAATTCTGTATATCAAAATTAGAGTCACGGGTAACATTAGAGCTTATTAACATTATTCATAAAATATTTTTGGTGAGAATTGGTAATACAATACTACATGACAAATGTCATCTATATGTTCTTTATATTTGTTTACTGTATATGCATGACTATGTGCACTCTGTATGTGTTTACTTTTTGTATTATTCATTTTAATGTTTCATTTGTTTGAATGTACATGTATTGTCAAAGCCAACGAAGCAAATTTCCCATTGTGGACGAACAAACATATCTATCTATCCTATCTAAATACAATTATAATCGACTCATTTCTTTAAAAATGTGATGTAATTTTCTTCGAGTGAAAATATTTCGTCTAAATGTGTTTTTGAGATTACATCATGTGTATTTTTGTGTAAGGTATAGATGTCAACTAGTCCCCAACATTATTTTGTGTCTAACAAAGTATTATATCTATCAATCGCGCTAATACACCGTGCTTAAAACTGCAGATGTTTTATAGTTTAGATTTCCAACACATCAGAGTTATTTTGAACACGATTTTGAGATGTTATCTATATATGTCAAATCAAGTATAAACAGACATGGTTTAAATCTTAATACATGTTTTCTGTTGCATTATTGCAAATGCGGAAAGGAAATTAAAACGATAAAGGGACTTATCAAACTTCTGTTTATTTTGTTTCTCTTTTCAATCATACAGATTTAAAATATCACATGGCTTTACCACGGGTAGTCGTGGAATTTACAATGGCAAATCTCTCAACATTTATAAAAATGGGTGTATCATGTAACCTTTGCGATTAGGTGAAACATTACCTCTCTTCCTATTTTTAATTCAGATCACATTTAACAACATGAATTTTAAAACAGTTCAGCAAAGAAATGGTTAGTTGCAAACTTGATGGTAAGCAACCCCCTTAAAGAGAGAAATTCGATAGATAAGAAAAACATACTTAGGTTGGAATGTTCAAATATTTATACCAGGAAATCTTTGCAAGAAAGAAAGGGGGGGGGGTAAGAGAGAGTGTAGTTTGCTCGTAAACATTATTTGCATATTATTGAGAAGAAAGGATGAGAGAAAGAAAGGAGGATGTTGAAGAAGAAGAAGAAAGAAGAAGTAACAACAGAAAATAAGAAAAGGGCGAAGAGAAAGAAGAAGTAGAAAATAACAAGAAGAAGGCGAAGAAGAAGAGAAAGAAAAAGAAGAAAACGAGAAGTGACCAGGAAACAGGTTGTATTCGAGACACTGACGATTTAATGATGCACATGATAATGACTTTCTTAAAGCCCCGGTCACATAGGACCCCGGAAGCAACACGATTCACCCCGACTCGTTGCTCTGAGGCAGTTAACTACGAATTAACAAAGAGTCCGGGTGAATCGTGTTGCTTCCGTGGTCCTATGTGACCGGGGCTTTAAATATCAAAAGTGAATAGTACAATATGGTGTTGCTGAAAAATTCAACATAGTTTGCTGTAGAAATTAAAAACTTTTTTCCAAAAACTATCTCAATATCAGTTATGATTTGAAATATCGTGATATTTCCATGACCTTGGCTGGCACAATTTAATAAATGTATATTTTTCATTCATTCGCACTTTAACATGAATTTATAAATTCTTTAAGCCATGATTTATAACCAAGTCTCTATATTTTTTTTGAAAAAAAAACAACTTTCACAGTTCCTTGGATACAAAGTCAATCTAACAGACGTAGTTAGGGATCAATCTAGTGGGAGGATTGAAAATTTCCATCATATAAAATTAAAATCTTAATTCTTTAGACTAGACATTTCGAACCAATTTGGATTGGTTCTTAATTGCAATATTTTAGATTGACCTTTTACAGTAACTCGGATTGCGGTGGAAAAAGCAAGCAGTCTGCTTTGAATTCAAATTTCTTCACGGAAGCCTACCATTATCTTTGTGCTCTAGAAATTCTCTTAAGGAAAGTAAATGTTATCTTCGTAATTATGAATGTAAAATAGAATAAGCCTAAAACGAATTATTTAAGAAATTATGGTCTTTACAGGAGCATGTACACTTTTGATATATAGTTTTCCGTGCAATATTCGTCAGATTAACAGTATTTCTGTTTTCAACAAGGCAATCAATTTTGTTGCACGGACTTGCTGAAAACATATACAATACATACATAATTATTAGGGGTTCCTCCAACGAGTGTTTAATCCGTTCCTTATAAGGAAGATTAAAATATTTTGAATTTGATATCTATGGAGAGTTTAAAGAAAATTAAACAAAGACGCGGTACCTTTGGAAAACCATACCGAGTAATCAAGTTTGCATTTCAGCATTATAAGTGGGTTTCGCATTTATGGAATGGAGGATTGTGGGCGGCATAATACGAGTGCGCATTTAATATGCGCATCACATGATGCGCACAACAGTTGCGCATTTGTCATTTCTTGCGCACATCATATATGCTTTCTCCTTTTCTACCGTCCCCAAGCCTTTATCCACCCAATTCGAAAACCCACTATATTTCAATACCTGATGTTAACTCGTGTATATACACTACGCTCACGGCTACAAGTGATTGATTAATTGATTTATTGATTTAATTTCCGATACTCAATACAAAATACAAAACAAATATATACAACATGAAAGCAAGATGAATAAAATGAATATCGGATGGATTGCCTATTTCAGAGCCATTATCAAAATGGCTCTGTTCTTCCATGGGGTCCATCTTAAAAATAACAATAGTATACAAACACAAATAATAAGAAGTAACGGTTGAATCGCTCGTAAAACGGTAAATTACACATTTCATGACGTCACAATTCTGCCCATATGCAAGGGTACAATCGATTGCAAATCAGCTGTAAAATGAAATGTGCATTTTCCCTCGCGAACCGCCTGTGTTTTGAAAGAGAGGAAAATGAGAGACAATGCATTCAATTGGCGCATTTTGATCAAAATTGTAAACTGCGATCAATTGCAAATTTTCAGCAACACCATCTTACTCTTTCCGCATTAGACCTTTTCTATTGTTCGCATTTGATGAAAATTTGTATACACATAACCAGACACAATTTCCATTCATGATTTAAGTAAAATGTGAAATGAATACATTTTCAAATCTATATTGAATTATTTTATATGAAAATTCATTCAAAATATTGTGTACGCTGGACATACGTTAGCTATACGAGATTGTGTGACTACGCATTTTAAACAGTGCATTGAATCTGTTTTAAACAGTTCAAATGTGTCACAAATGTTAAAGCAAACCAAAAACAAGCAAATTGATCGATAAAAGCATTCATGTATGATGGGGTCCTATTAATTCGTATCCTTTTTCTAGAGCATTTTTGGATTGTGGTACTTAGCACAATATATCTCCTAAAATACAAAATTATTTTTTAAAATCTTGGCACGAAATGAAACTAGATATTTCAGGCTTCAAATATTTCCCAAAAATAAGATTAATCCACGAAAGAATCACGGAGATATCGCGATATCAAAATTNGCGTTCGTTTTCCATTGATTATCCTGTCGTATTTTTTCTTGTTTTTCCTTAAATGTAAAAAAAAAATCACAAATATCTATTGTTGAAATAAACGTGTCATACACGGTTTGAAAATTATGTAGGGCAAAACAATTCTTAACTGAGTTATGCCTTTGGTACCAAAGACAGAAGACGACAAAGTTAGACAATTGCAATGTCTCAATTTGCAGATAAGTCAACGGCTTCTTGCAAAATTGTTTTCTCTTTCTTTAAATTGAACATTGAATTGAACTTGTTGAATACTTCTGCTAACAAAAAGTGTCAAAATCTATACCCCATATAATGCAAATAAAAGACGTCACTCTCAGTTCTTTCAGGGTATGTGTTTTTTTTTTATAATTTTATGGCACATCGTGTTTGACCATAAGATTTTCAGAATGAGTAATATAATTCCAAAAAGTCATTGTTCTTGAGTACAGAAACTAATCCTGAGATAGGTTATAACATTTTTCTTCATTATGGCCAGTGCATAAAATTGGTGTGTCCTGAAGGAATTAAGAGTGGGTCTATGTTGCAATATATATGGCATGGGAGGGTAAGTGGATTTCTGATTTGTTTTTGATGGGAAATTGTGGGCGGTAGAATACGAATGTGCATCTAACATGCGCAACAAATGATGCGCTCAACAGCTGCGCACTTGTCATTTCTTGCGCGCATCATATGCTTTCTCCTTTTCTACCGCCCTCGAGCCTCTATCCACCAAATTCGAAAATCCACTACTTTCCTGATGTTATAAACTCGTGCGTATACACTACGCGCACGGCTAGAAACAACGGTCGAATTGCTCGTAAAACGGTAAATTACACATTTCGTGACGTCACAATTCTGCCCGCGTACTGCAAAGGTACAATTGATTGCAAATCAGCTGTAAAATGAAATGTGCATTTTCACCCGCGAACCGCCTGTGCTTTGAAAAAGATGATCATGCATTCAATTTACGCATTTTTATCAAATGTAAACAGCGATCAATTGCAAATTTTCAGCAACACCCCCTCCCCATCGGATATTTTCTATTGTTCGCGTTTGGTGGAAATTTGTATATATATAACAAGACACAATTTCCATTCATGATATAAGTAAAATGAGAAATCAATACAATATCAAATTTATATTGAATTATGTTTTATGAAAATTCATTCAACATATCATGTACGCTGGTTATACATTAGCTATACGAGAATATGTGACTGCGCCTTTTAAACAGTGCATTGAATCTGTTTCCAACAGTTGAAATGTGTCACAAATTTTGTTGAAACAAACCAAAAACAAGCTAATTGATCGATAAAAGCATTCATGTATGATGGGGTCCTATTAATTCGTATCCTTTTTCTAGAGCATTTTTGGATTGTGGTACTTAGCACAATATATCTCCTAAAATACAAAATTATTTTTTAAAATCTTGGCACGAAATGAAACTAGATATTTCAGGCTTCAAATATTTCCAAAAATAAAATTAATCCACGAAAGAATCACGGAGATATCGCGATATCAAAATTCGATTGACGAAACGATCGCATCGCTCCATGCTGGAAAATGGCGAGAATTGTCAACAAATTGTGTCATATTAATTCGCAGGCCCCGTTTTGAACAAGATTTACCATAAAATTGCTTCCATCTAAGATGCAAAATTTACAGTAGCTTGACCACAAAATATCAAGGAATCGAATGGTATGTCTGCTTACTTACAAATTTGATGATTTCTGTCTGAAAATTGGAAGGATTCACTTCAGTGTCGCGAGACCCGTGTTTTTCTGCAAATGCAAGCAAATCTGCCGATCTTTTGGCAATATTTTCATTGTTTTTGGTCCTTTTGCTAAGAAAATTTCCAATTTAGGCAAATAAACAACGCTCTTTACGATGGTGATGTCAGATTTGCAATATTTCATCGATTTTGTAGAGATTCATAAGATGTACGAATTAATATGATGCGCGAATTAATGTGACAGCACCATACTAGGAAATATCCTAGAGCTAGTCGTTATTGATTTTGAGTTATTTATTTTCAAAGAAACACGCTTAACGTTTTAGGCGGAAATCGTAATGCTTACAACTTTTCACCACCCTCAACCTAGCACTCCATCATTTGATGATATCGGTTCCGCCGTGTTGAAATCAACTACCACTTACGTCACGGGTATCATGAAACGTGTTTTTAAAACAATATGAAAATTAATTAAAAATATTCTGTACGCTGGTCATACGTTAGATATACGAGAATCTGTGACTGCGCCTTTTAAACAGTGCACTGAATCTGTTTCAAACAGTTGAAACGTGTCACAAATGTTAAAACAAACCACAAAACAAGCAAATTAATCGATACAAGCATTCATATACTAGGAAACAACCTAGAGCTAGTCGTTATTCATTTTAGTATATTCATTTTCAAATAAACGCGCTTAATGTTTCAGGCGGAAGTTGTAAATGTTAACACTTCTCATCTTCACAAACCAAACACTTCATTGAAGTATAATTTCGATTCCGAAGTATTGAAATCAACTATCGCTTACGTCACGGGTATCATGAAACGTGTTTTTAAAACAATATGAAAATTAATTCAAAATATTGTGTACGCTGGTCATACGGTAGCTATGCGAACATGTGTGACTACGCCTTTTAAACAGTGCACTGAATCTGTTTTAAACAGTTCAAATGTGTCACAAATGTTAAAACAAACCAAAAACATTATTGCAAATTTCAGCAACACCATCTTACTCTTTCCGCATCGGACTCTTTCTATTGTACTTATTTGGTGAAAATTCATATACATATAAGCAGACACAATTTCCATTCATGATTAATGTTAAACAGGAATTGACACAATATCAAATGTATAATGACTTATTTTCTATGAAAATTCATTGAAACTATTTTGTACGCTGGTCATACTTAGCTATACGCAAAATGTGTGACCGCACCTGTGAAACAGTGCACTAAATCTGTTTCAAACAATTCAAATGTGTCACAAATGTTAAAACAAACCACAAAACAAGCAAATTGATCGATATAAGCATATATGTACACGGAAACAACCTAGAGGTAGTCGTTATTGATTTTGAGATATTAATTTTCAAATATACACGCTTAATGTTTTAGGCGGAAATTGTAAGGTTTAACACTTCTCATGTTCACAAACCTAACACTTCATTGATGTATGATATCGGTTCCGATGTATTGAAATTATCTGTCACTTACGTCACGGGTTTCATGAAACGTGTTTTTAAAACAAAATGAGGAGAATCGGAAGTTTTCTGGTATTCAGTCGGGTTGATAGTTGTCAATTTGGATAAAAATCGATCTGCAAAAACATTACAACCTCTTTCTGAATAAACTTGTACCAATATTGATTTGGTCAAAACAGGGTCTTAACACTATTGAGGCTGATTGCATAGAAACAAACAAACAATAAAATAAAATAGTGAAAGAAATACAAACAGAGGGCGTCTAGAGTCAGTTGACCTTGCCAGCCGTCAGATTTATCAATGATAAACATGATAAAACATGATATAACCTATTTCCCTAAAAATCAAGTCGAACGCTTATTTAATGCTCCTTTGTAATGCTATATTCAAATTGGAACTGGCTTGTGATTGTTGTGTCCGCACAGTTCAAAACACGGCGTAAGGATCGTTTGTCCCATGATCCACTTATCTTTCATTATTTACATTGTGTTATAAACGTCTACTTTATGTTTACTATGCATTTCCCTTGTCGTACTTTGCATGCAAGTGTTAATCTAATTTTGACTATTTTCAGGTCATACATGTCATAGAAGAATCCTTGTCGATATTATTTGTTTCGATAATTCTACATGATGTGGAAAAAGAGGGTAAAACCATTTAGGAAATATCTAACAAGATTTTTTTTTTAACATCACTCTGGAAATGATATTGAATTAAACGTCCAATATTGATTTTTTCCACTTCTTTTGGAAATACGCCATAAGTCATTTAAGGCGCCACATCCAAATTATACCACCCCGAGAAGCTGCAGCTAAACACAAGACAGGCCGCAAGCTGCACCTACGCTGGGGTCAGCATCTCGCAGCTCGCTGGGCCTGTGAACAAGTTCGACTTTCGCGGAGGAAACAATCTCAAGAAGCTGCAGCGTGCACGGCATGACCATTTAATTGTTAGCGGCACGCTGCAAGATGATGAGGCCGTTTTAGGCCAGTCAAAATATGATTTGACCCAAAACAAATTGCAGAACTTTCCAAACCAACTTTTTTTGTTCGAAAAAAAAGCTATTCTAACAACATATCAAAAGTTTACCAAAATCGGATTAGTGGATCAATGAGTAATTTGCATAAATTAGAAATGGCCGCCATACAGGGGTGAATGTACTTTATATTCCAAGTATATACCCACATATTTTTGAACGAATAGTGGTATGAAGTTGAAACTTGGTGCTAGTACGTATTACTACACATAGACCATCCCCTAGAATTTGGACATTCAGAGGTAAAAGTTCAAAGGTCACAGGGGGCAATGACCTCAACATTCAAATAGATCTACGTTTAGGAGGCTAGTTATTGAGTTTTAAACTCAATTTATTCTTCATCTTACTCAGAATTGATATTCAAATGAAAAAGTGGGAGGATGATGCGGTTGTGAATTCAAGCAATTGTGTCAAAGTTCAAAGGTCACAGAGGTCAATGACCTTTTACCCTTGATTTTTGTCTCTAGATTACTAAGATCTGCCAGAGGAGAAAAAATACAGTTTTAGATGAATATTGCGCTTTGTCCTCCAACAGATTGAAGAGAGGCAGCAGTTTTTTTTTTTAAATGAAGTTCAACAATTCCATAGGTCAATGATCTAAAATGTATTGTGGCATGATTATTTTGGGACGCACTCTTGTGGACCTCAGACCTCAGACTTCATCCTCCAGTTTCTTTCCGGTTTCCACTCCTCAATAACAACTAGAATCTTGTTAAAATTATCATAAATCTGGTCAGAAATAATTACTTTCTCGGTTATGTTAATCAGATTCAAGAGTGCAGTCATAACCGCATGTTTATAACCTTGGCAGCACTGGCAAAAACTAAATTAAAATTTAAATAAATCTCTACATTGAAGAAAAGAAAGTGTGCGTTTCCAATTTGGAAGATATGGGTTTGTTTTTAATACCATATGTTTATAACCATAAACATAAATCTGGTAAAAAAAATAATTACTTTCATGGTCATGTTAATCAGATTCTAGACTCTATCAAGAGTGCAGTCATGACCGTATGTTTATAAACTTGGCAGCACTGGCAAAAACTAAATTAAGATTTAAATAAATCTCTACATTAAAGAAAAGAAAGTGTGTGTTTCCAATTTTCGAAGATATGATTTTTTTTTATATATCATGTCGTCTGCCATTTTGGATGCAAGGTCAGGAAAAAAAATGACTAGGCCTATATGTAATCATTCATCTCTTTTTTTCAATTTGAAGTCGATGTATTGATATTATTAGCTTTCACTGCATAAAGAAGTATAGATGTTATGAAATATCTCCTAAAAGATACAATTAATTCCAAAATCATGTTAGCTTGTATCTCGTTGAAAAGACTATATGTAAGCCTTTATATTGTACAAATTAATTGATTTTACCCAATGTTGTACACAATCTGACCCAAATCTGTTCCCGTTTGATTTTTTTTTACATATCTCTATTACTGCGCTTGGCAAGAGGTCAATAAGATAAAAATTGCACAAATTGATAAAAGGGCCACCGTATTGCAGCTCGTATACATGGACCCATAGGTCCTGGACATACATTTTTACAAGTTACTGTATATAGACGGTAGTTTGGGTGAATTCGTACTGCTCTATGTGTAAATGAATATTTGCAACATGATTTGCTCCTGATATATGTATTTTTTTAGTTGAATGACCTTTGAAAAATAAAAGTGTGGTACTTTTGCATATCAAATATAATGATGACGATGGCAACAGCGGTGATGGAAGGAAAGTGATAGATTTATTTTGATTTTCCATTTCAAAATTCTGTTGATTATTGCTGAAACAGATCTCGATTTTTCATCAAATATCAGAAATTTGCACTGCGTAAACAAAACCTATAATGATAACAAATATTGGATAACCAAAACAATTAGTTGATCGATCATGCCCGATACGAGAGGAAATATCAAGCAAGGATTAACCTCTGCAGGGAGCTTCGGCAACTAAAACATGATTGATATCATTCTTAGTTTCTAAGATATAAAAAGGGTCATTTAAGCCGTATTTGCGATGACATGTATTTGTCCAAATGCATTTAACCCCTCGTATCTAATTGGATCATCAATTAGAAATAACAATTGGAAATACCTTTGTTTACTGTTGCTTGATGTTTCGTGTCACGGTGGAGAAATCTGCATGGTTGTTTGTGAAAGTCCCATCCAAATGTAAAACTGCTACAGGATGGTCTCCTTGTAGTTATAGATAGTAGTACCAAGTTTCAACCTTATACCATTATCTCGTGTAGATTATCCATTAGACATTTTAGCCATTTTATTCCTTAATTATAAAATAAGTGGAAACCACAATAGATTTGAGGTCATTGATCTCTGAAATTGTTGAACTTTGATCTCTCTAAAATCCGTTAGAGGACAAAGGGCAATATTCATCTAAAAAAAAATTATCCTCGGCAGATCTTAGTAATCTAGAGACATATATCTAGGGAAAAAAGGTCATTAACCTCTGTGACCTTTGAACTTTGACAACATTGCTTGAATTCACAATCACATCATCCCCATATGTTTCATTTCAATATCAAGTATGGATATCATGAAGAATTGTTAGCGAGTTTTATAGGATAGTTAGCGTTACTAGCTCACTAAACATAGATCTATTTGAATTTCAAAGTCATTGACCCCTGTGACCTTTGAACTTTGACCTCTGAATGTCAAAATTCTAGGGGATAGTCTCCGTGTAGTAATTCATAATAATACCAAGTTTCATTTTCATACCAGTATTGGTTCTAAAGTATACACTTGGAATATAAAGTTGGAATATAAATTCACCCCTGCATGGCGGCCATTTTGAATTTATGCAAATTAAGCATTGATCCACAACTCCAATTTTGGTAAGCTTTTGATATGTTTATAGAGGGGCCATTTGCAGTTAAATATACTTGGTTTGGAAAGTTTTGCAATTTGTTTTGGGTTTGGCCATTTTTTGTCATAAAATGACTGGCCTATTTGGCGTCATAGCCGCGGCATGCTGCGTGCAGCCGGGGAGGTATAATTTGGATGTGACGCCTAAACAATGCCCCCTTTCTGCGAAAGTACGCCGAAAGTTAGCACAAAAGTTGTTGAGGTTATTTCCTTGCATAGTAGGTTTTCGAAATCGGCATACGGGGGCTTATGGGCGGTAGTAAACGAGTGCGCAACTGATATGCGCATCTTTGAATGCGCACATCTGATGCGCAATCGTTTGCTATCGTCCATAAGCTGTCGTCCACCCATTTAAAAACCTACTGTTATCAAAAGAGGACCGTCATTTCCTTGAAGGGAATTGCTTGAATATATCTCTCATGGACCACCAGGTCACCGTTACCATGGTTACACGATTGATACCAATTGTAAGTCTATGGGAAATCATGTACTAAAGTTTGCGATTGATCGCAATCTCGTTCATGTAACGCTCCCCAGATGTTATCTGATCATACTTCATTGAGAAAAAGAGAGAGACTTGATCACTTACAGTGTTTCATGAATGCTGTAATTTTTGTCATGTATACCATTCTGATCGCAGAACGATAAGAAATCCAAACCAAGTTTCCGTGGGCAATGGCATCTGCAATGATTATTTTTTGTAATATCAACTGTCATAAAAGTGATGTATTTGGGACACACATCCTGAAAAAAAATATGTTTTGTGTGTGAATTGCCTTTCTAGTAATGGAGTAAATGTCCAGAAATTCGCATAATTTTTAGTTCACCCGTTATCAATTTGGATTTAATTTATGCACGATAGTTTTATAAAGATATCTACACTTTGGAGAAAAAAAAAACATAATATTAATGGGACTTACATCCTTAAAAAATTGATTCTGTGATGCTCTTCCCGAATTGGGGTATTTTTAGAATTTCGCATCATTGGTAGTCATTTTTGATCCACCCGTTATTTATTTGGATCTAATTTACGAACAATAGTTTTATAAAAGAGATCTACACTTTGGAAAATGCATAATATTAATGGGACATACATCTTTCAGAAATCAAGTATGTGATGCTCTCCTCGAATTCGAGAGATTTTTGGAATTTCGCATCATTGGTATTTTTTTTTCAATTCACCCGTTATTCATATGGATCTAATTTATGCACGGTAGCTTTATGAAAGTAATCTACACAGTAAAAAAGAAAGAAACGTAGTGTCAATTAAAGACGGATTCTTTTTAATGATGATTATTTTGTGCATCAAAATGTTTAGCCAACACGACCCTCTCCTCCATCCGAACAATTGAGAGTGGGGTGGGTCATATACTTTCCCCTATTAAGGTAAATCTTATTATTTTTCTCATCATCATTTGATGTTTATACAATATAATTTAGGTCGATTCAATCCTTCTTTGCATTGCTCCTAGTCCTCGGTCACATAGGACCCCGGAAGCAGAACGATCCAACGCGACTCTTTGTAAATTCACAGTTAAGTGCCTCCGAACAAAGAGTCGTGTTGAATCGTGATGCTTCCGGGGCCCTCGGGGCCGGCCTGTGATTCCAGATGGCGCACTTTATATCTATTGTCCCATTACCATCCTTAATTCTTCATAGGTGTTTAATTCGCTTTGTTGAACATGCGAATCAATATAGAATTGTAGAAATATCGTATAGGTGATAATGTTAGAAAACTTTGTCATTCTTGTTTTTTTTTTGTATTCACTGCATAATAAGAACAAAAGCCATGTTAATTAGTGATCCTGCATTAAAAACGCAAGACGGGGTAGTTAAAATTAATGATGCGCAGAAAATGCATGATACTCAGCTGGCAAGTATATCATTATAACTACAATTAGGTACATCAAACATTGGTTTCCTTACTAATTGCTCTTCATATAACACATCTCCATGACAGCATCCTGCTGTTTAAAAGTGTTGTAGAATTACAGCAAGTAATGGAAACATGGTTGGCAGAATTTTGTTATGAACATAAAATACAGACAATATGTTGCATTGTGTTTTAGATGCAGCTCTAAAATGCAAATACATTTTTGGTCTGATTATGTGACGTTTCGAGAATGTATTTTTATTTGATGCAATCACCTTTAATTTTAGTCATGGTAAAAATAAACATTTTTAAAGTTTTTCTCATGCTCGATACAGGAAAATATCAAGTATCTGGTTTTGCTGTTAGCTTTAAACTATTTGCAAACAATATACATTTTTAGCATAAGATTCCGCGCCAAATGCGTACGTAATTTGCGCGAATTTGAATGATCAAATCGTTAAGTCGCTTGAGAACAATAAGAAATTGATATACAGGATATAGGGAAACCTATCAATATGTTAAATTTGCAATACCTGGATTCTAGTTTGCGTACATTACTTGTTCCTTCGTCGGGTAAACCTTGGGCAATCCACCTCTTAATCCATTGACCAGATTTGGTGCTGACCAAACCCTAGTGGTCAAAGGGTTAATCGAAGCTGCCCTGTATGACTCTGGACATATTTTGCGCTGATCACCCTCTAACACAGATTATGAAATCAGGTAGGTTACAATGTGTAAGACCTTTCCCTAATTACTGATCACCCTCTAACACAGTATGACAAACTCGCCAGGGGTGCAAACGTCATTTCAATTTTTTTTTATCACAGAACTACGAGCTTCCATGCTATTAAACTGCAGCAGGATTTCTTCTAAGGGTACACCGGAACTGCCTTTTATCCGAATGTCGTTTATGAGGAGTCTACTGTATCACTCTTGAGACAAATTCATCGCACTTATTCTACATCCAATATGACAAACTCGCAACGTATATAGGCTTCATTTCAGATTCTAATCACATAACTACGAAATGTCATGCCATCAACCTACTGCACGATATATCCGCAATGTTTATTAATTCGTCAGTGTTTCCACAAAGTTACGGGTATTGTTGCATGAAAACAAAGATATCCCGACATAACACCAATAAGCAGGAATCCTTTCTAACAATATATACAATATATAGAATGACTTTGTGACTTTGTGACTATGTGACTCTTTTCGTGTGAAAATACCACCTGGCCTCTAAGTGTCACTTTGTAAAAACACGGACGAATTAACCGGCGCTGCCTTCAATCCGAATGCCGATTACATGGAGACCCCTGTATGACTCTGGAAACAAATTTATCGCACTTATTTTACATCCAATATGACATACTCGCAACGGATAAATGCTTCATTTTTAATTTTAATCACATAACTACGAAATGTCATGCCATCAACCTACTGCATGATATCGGGGAGAATTGATTAGACGAATCTGAGTGCCTCTATGGAGCAGTCACACCTATACAGGCTGATCTCACCCTGCTGCCAAACTGACTTATATCAAATTCGAATTACAACAATAAACTGTTTTTTTAATCATTTATTTAATGAATGTGTACAATTGAGATTGAGAGAAGCAACCTACTAACAATAAGCTCAGTCACATAGAAGCCCTGAAGCAACACAATTGAGCACTATCTTTGTTATGATCATAGTTAACTGCTTCCGAACAAAGAGTCGCTATGAATCGTGTTGCTTCTGGGCTTCTATGTGACTGGGGCCTTTGATTTTACACGGAATAAGGCAGCAATAAGTACAATTGTTGTTGAAGTGGTTTGAGAGCAGGGTGGGGTTAGTATGTTAGTGTGACTGCCCCTATTCTCATTCGCATCTATCACATGAAAGAGCACCCCTATCGAAAAACTGATCCAATCCTGCTCTAAAACCATATAAAAACAATTATGAGTATTACTCATTTTCTCAAATTCAATCGCACGAATTTGTTCATTAAAGAAATGTGCAACCATAATTCAAATTTAAGACAATTTTTAAGACAAATTTAAGACAAATTTAAGACAATTCAAGAAATGTTCATTAAAGAAATGTGCAACCATAATTCAAATTTAAGACATTTTTTAAGACAAATTTAAGACAAATTTAAGACAATTCAAATTTAAGACAATTCAAATTTAAGACAATTTCGCTTGGGTGCATGGTGGAATCAGCATGCGACTGCTCCACTATTCTCACAAACGGAACGATCCCTCCCTGCTCTCAAACCGTATCTACAACATTGTAATCTATACTGTCCCTTTCCGTAAGGTAGGTGTGACCGCCCTATTTTGACATTCGATTCTAACGGGCAAAAGAGCAGTCATACCATCATTCTGATCATACTGATCTCTCCCTGTTCTCAGACCGTATCAATAACATTCCACTTGTACTATCTTATTCAGTTTGAAATCTGATGTTCGGAGGTTGCTTTTCTCAATCACAATCGCAATCGCAATCAATTGATTGCAGAAACATTAAATGGAAGTTTGTAGTTTGAATCTAAGATGACAGCAGGATGGGACCAGTTTCTAGGTGTGACTGGCGCATAAAGGCCTCATTCCACGTAATATTTGGAATCGATAATACGATTAAAGGGCTGTTTGTACAAGAACACGCAATACTTGAATGGAACTACTCTTCATTATTGATGGTAATATGCACATTGTATTATTTGCATTGTGGTGTTGGTCTGAATGATTTTAATGATTTTCGTCAACGCTCAGTTGTATCTATTTTGATTGTGCTCATAATTTCTCTTCTGTCTATTTTTTTTCGTCAGATACTATCCTCTTTTCATATTCCCCATAAAAAAAAGTGTACATAGCCGCAATACTAATATAATCAATAATAGAACAATATTGAATACATGTAGAGTTGAGGATTATAAATCATTTTACACCATGACTGCATACGAAATTACATACAAGTTTATATTATACTCACAAATGAATAAAGATGCAGCATTGTACCTTCAAAGGTTCAAACAAAGTACAAAATCAACTGCAAATCAACTGCAACTTTGCAAATTGTAACGCGCTTTTTCATTCGCGCACAGAATGCGCATTTTTCAAGACGCGCATGAAACAATGGTTTTGATTGGCGCTTTCCGATCAACTGCAACTTGCGATCAATTGCAACTTTTGAGCAACATCTTTTGAGGTGCAATATTGCACCATATCGGGTAAAAATCGAATCGCAAAAAGTGTTGTTTGTTGTAAAGTGCGGAGTGCCCAGGCAATTATTAAAACTTGCAGCCTTTGAGGATGTGGGGGTTTTGGGCTCTGGAACAGCGCCTTGTCTGCTCGTGTTACACTCCATTACATAAATAATGGTGGTTTCTTTTTGAAGCCGTCAGTCATGACGGTCATGGCGCTGTACATCAAATATTAAATATATTACAATGAAAATTAGTAATGGAACAATATACATAATCAAGTCACCGTGCAATTTTATGATAATAATGATAATAATTTGTATACTTGTATTGCGCATTACAATTATAATATTTTTGCCCGGGGATAGCATAGCTGCCAGGTAGAAAACGATATACATATAATCTATTTTCGTGAAATTAAGTCGAACGTCAATTCAAACATGTGTTATGCTATTCAAATCGGCACCGGATTGTGATTGTTGCGTCCGCAAAACTCAATACACGGCGTACTTATCTATTGTCCTATGACCTATTATTTTTTCATTCCTATCAGCTGTGTTGAGTGCAGCAGTGTGTAGAAAATTTATTGCTGAAGAAAATTAACGCCATGGGTAGGATGCGAACCGCCGAAACTCAATTTGAAAGGCGAGAGTCACTACCACTACACTTCTATGTTCCTCGTGCTTATGTGGCACGTTTAGCTAACGCTAGCATTATGTGTATTTCGTGTCGTGCGTACCCCGAACATACTCAGCTTGGTACATTATTGTGTTCGGTACCTTATTATTTCCCTGATTTACACCCAAACAAACAAAAATAGGAAAGAAATGGATGAGGCTACCGTTATTGAATGACAATAATCGAAGGACTTCGCTGGTTTCAGTGCCTTCTCTTCCCACGCAATAAAACCAAAGTGAATAAAAACAAACTGCTATAGGTGTTTATTCTTTTCACTTTCATACTCATCGTGTATACACGATTGTGTGAGGTGATCTTTAGGGACTGCTAATGCATATTGATCACCAATAACAGTGAAAATCGGGTTAAAGGTCTTATATAACACAATATGTTTTCGTTAATACAATATTAATGTGTGACAATATATCAACTGCCAGACCCTGATACGGTACATGTAGCGACCTAAATATGTGTAATTGTGTACATAGATTAAACCGTGGATGCATTAGGCTTCAAAGCGAACGTTTAATGCTAAGGAAAATAGAAAAAATTACAATAATCAAAGCAAAACAAATGAAGAACAAATTAAAATGTGACCTACATTGGCACTCTACGGGAAAATTGAATCCATGGTGATCACTTGTCATGGATTTTTTTTTTATAACGGCTGTATATTTTCATTGTTTTGTTTTTTGGAGGGGGTGCATTATTTATTTTGTCAATCAATTAAATGTAGTAAGATAGGTAAGACCGCCTGAATTTATTTTTTTTAATAGGAAAATATTGATGTGTGACAATATCTTTAAACATATGATGTTCTAATACAAGCCCTGGTCCCAACCCTACCCCTTACTTACCCCACGCCAAATACGCGGTCACACTTTTCGGTTTATAAAGGCCGACTCATACCTTTGTGTCTTAACCTGGGTCGATCGGCCCAACGTTTTTAAAATTAAAACAAAGCTCCTCGGGCGCATAGCATACGCAGATCAGACGATTGAATAACGTTCGGACTGCGTTTAAGGAGCATACTCCCAACGACATTACACTGTATGACCTGCTTTTTGGTGCGTCCATTGAGCATTTCAATGAAAATAAACGCTTGGCTGCCGCAGGCTAAAAACGCATAGTCGTGAGTGAGCCTTAACCCACTGATACATATCATGAATTGAATTCATTTGACGCGTCATATATTACAGAAAGACATCGAGAAGACGCAGGGCTGACATTCGGTATGACCATCTTGATTACAAGGTAGCGTTAAGAAAATATGTCTCCTGCGCCTTCAGAACGTTAATCATACATTGACTATTAATGTAAATGGTGATTTACACATTTGTCTGTACTAAGGCCGACGTATGTTCATCGTTCATGACTCTCTGTCGACACAGAAGTACGTAAATAAGTTGAAAGACCAACTTCGAAATTGTTCGTCATGCGTTAACGTCAGCTAAATTCGTCCCCATGTACTTTTGCATTAATAAAACGTTCGGCGAACGTCTAAAGTCTAAAGGTCGACTAATACACCTTTGCGTTTGCTAAGTGATTTTATTGTCATTTATTGTTTTTGTTTGGACGCCTTAGACCGAGCCTTTGAAAATGACCTGACCCAGATTTTTTTTATACGTTTCATTCAAATTGATAAATGCCAGCAGAATCGTATATAAACTTGTGGAATACAACATAAAAAGTCATTTCCATACGATTCTTGGTTTTTCACTCCCTTCCAAGTTTAATTATATCTAATGAATTGTATGAATTGGTGTAAGGAATATAAAGAGTAAAAAATAAAAACAAACCCATTTGCCGACAGACCAATGATTTTTTTTCAAGAATGAAATTTGAGGGCATCAAGACAATTTTTAGGGGCCTAAGCATACGCTAGCAAGTAACCAAAACGTGTGGCTTCTCCTTAAAAGGGGGTGCCAGATGCATAAGAAGAGGTAGCATAACACGTAGATCATGTGCGTTGGCACGAAACAAAATCCCCTTTTTCTTTCAAATCAATGTCTTTTTCAATTCTCTGTCATGCGGGGGAAATACTTAAGGGCCGACTCACACCTTTGCGTTTATAACATGTGTCAGCCCAGCGTTTTAAACAAATTAGAAACGCTACCTGGACGCACAGCGTACGCGGATCAGACGGTAGACTGACATTCGGCTTGCGCTGAAGCAGCGTGCACCGACCGTTAGTCCTCTGTATGACATGCGTTTGGAGAGCGTTTTTAGTTAAATAAAATGCTGGGCCGACGCAGGTTAAAACCACAAATGTGTGAGTCGACCGTAAGAAGGAAATTGTAAACTTCTGAATGAACACGATTCACGACTAAGAACATTTCCCCAGGGGAAACGTTCGTTTGTAATGATCACCTTACTGTGCGATAATATTTTCTGAACTCCTTATTTTTGTGGGATGAAAGGAAAGTGAAACATCTTGTCATATTAAGTTGCTAGCAATATATACTTAAATTTGTAACATATTTCCCTTCGATTTCAATTTATTTCACTCGTACTACTCGTGCCAATTCGATCATATTAACAAATATAATAGGATAATTTGAAAATAGAGATGTCTTTCACAAATAATGTCATCTACAAGGGTTTGTAAAAGAAGAAAACTAAAATCAAATAGTAAGAAAAAGTAATAGACATTAATAACACGTACACTGCAATGAGATTTAAAGTAAACGATAAAGAGTATATGCGCAATCCCCCCTTTTGTTATCCCCCCTCTCTCTCTCTCTCTCTCTATCTATCTCTCTCTCGCCTTCCCTCCCCCTCTCTCCCTTTCTTTGTGTCCCTCTATCGCCCCGCCTCAATCCCTTTCTATATATCTCTCTCTCTCTAAAAGGGGAAACCCAATATATGCACGCGATCCAAATTTAGATATTGTTGCTTTAAGATGTGTACGTTTTTTGGTTACACCTAAATTATCGTAATATTATGAAATTAATAAAATTGAATAAAATCCTAATATTTGAAAAAAATGACGATTTGTTGAAAAGTTATGGATCTTCAAAATCCTAATGATTTCACTACTTTTGCTGCTGATGGGGATACGTAAGGTCGGCAAATCCAACATAGGATATGAATAGAAGTTGTTTAATGTGTTCAGCTTTCTCGCTCATATGGTCTAGTGCATGTTTACACCTCGTGCCATACGGTATTGCTCTATCAGATGAACATGTCAACATGGGGAATGATTGTAGAATCGATTCCTTTGTCCAGTTAATTTGTCCTCGGATATCCTATAGCGCACGTCCAAACTTCTCGCCCTGTTGCTATGTCAGATGAACTTGCTAGAATTGGTAGTAGATGGGGATAATAAATTGTCTATTTCTGTCCGTTCGAATTTCTAAGGCATGTTTACATATTTCCATGTGGAAAGGACCCTGAATATAGGGTATGCTAGATGAATAGGGAGCCGTTCTAATTGTCCAGATTCCTTGCTCATTTCAATTACAAGTGCATGTTTACAGTTAGTGCCCTGTTGCTTCAGTACACTGATGAACCAATTGTCAACATTGTGAAAAAAATGTTGAATAATCATAATAACAATCATACCGTCTTATACAGCGTCAAACATTAAATTTATCAGTCTTCTTTAACCGCTCGACAATGTAACATGATTACCCTGGCTTTAGCAGTGTAGTTGTAAATAGCGCACTGTATTTCAAAGGGAAAAGAACATGGCAGGTATCAGTCCACCTAACCTCGGTCGACTGCAGCACAATGTGAATGAGTACCTTGCTGGAAGAAAGTAACGTCATGGGTAAGATTCGAACTTACTACACGCTCCACTACACGGTCCCACGTCGCTTCAATTTAGATTGTCCGACTTTCTGGCTCATTTTAACTGTTAGTGCATGTTTACACCTCACCCTGTTGCTTAATCAGATGAACTTGCCAGCAATTGTACCGTACATGTTCGATAACCATCACCATGATAGCTCTTCGTCTCATCTTGGTGCCCTGTCACATATTTACCTAAGTCTGTATAATGTTCAATGTACTCCTGCAGGAATACGGAGGAAAGACGATTACCTGACGCTCAGGTACGTGCACGGCCATCGCTGGATGAACGCCTTTCAACGTCGGTCCAGTGCCTTTTATTTCCGTTTCTGCGTTCACGTAGAGTCATGACTGTGTTTTTCCTCTAAAACGCTAACGCTATTTAAGACGTTATGCGATAGGAATGAAAAGAATTATACACATGATCAAATAACGCATCCGGAAAACTACGAAACTTTAATTTAATGAAGAGTATTAAAGTGAAAAACAAAATAATAAAGGATTGTTTGATAATGCATTTGTGCACAATTGCTAATAGATGCGCTCCTTATACATAATGGTTGTTTTTGACAACCCGAAAGCTTGCCCGAGGCTTGCCCGACATAGCAACAAGTAATGTATGCAAACTGGATTCCATGTATTATAGTCTTATTGTTATCAACCGGACTATGGAATACCGCGTAACTACGTTAAACGCACATAAATTTGAATATTTGAAAGTAAACCCGCCTATTGCTAATAGATGCGCTCATTATACATAATGGTTGTTCTTGACAACCCGAAAGTTTGCCTGAGGCTTGCCCGACATATCAACAAGCAATGTATGGAGATTTGATACCACGTATTGTACTTCAAATGCTACTAACCGTTTTGAGAGTAGCGCTTCACTATTGACAAGGAATGCTCATCAATTTGAATACAATAAACCGGCCTAGACGTCGAAAATGTATTCTTCACAATATCAATACAAACACATGCAGCGTTTAGTCTTATTGGGGTTGTTGATGATATAATATAGTCCTCTTCCGTCTGCTCTATTTCTAAAAATTAAAATCACGTATTCAGTATGAGTAATCAACTTAAGTCATTTTTCATCATATTGGCATACAGACATCTGCAATTAAGTGCGATTTACCTTCAATTAGGTTGCTCCCGAATCAATTAATCTCATTCTGACATTTCTATCTAAACATCAGAATTGTCAATTTCGCTTGCATTGGCTTTGGAAAATAGGTCATTATACACTGTTCATAATTATTTATTAATTTCGATTTATCAAAATAACAATCTTTATGATGCCTTCATAACTTTGAGGACGCAATTTGGTCAAAAATTTAAAATATTCCTTGTTGAGTTTGCGTAAAATTCAGTCCCGTTAATTGAATCATACTTCATTAAGCATCGGTTCTATCTATCAAAATCGGACCCGTTATGGCTTAAAAGAAAAGTCTATCCTAAAATTATATTTGGTAAACAGGAGTAGAAATATCCGATGAAAATAATATTTATTATTTCAAAGTAAAAAGCGCTACCTGGGAGGTGTTTTAACAAGATAAGAAAGACTTTACGCGCAACTTTAAGTTCGACTGGTATCCCTTCTTGTGCGTAATAATTCATAATACTACGCGCATTCAGCGCGAGAACTGATACCAGTCGAACGTAAAGTCGTGCGTAAAGTCTTTCTTATGTTATCACGATGACACATATCATACTGTGGAGTGACGTTCGGCGTACGCTCCTTAGGCGGAAGCCGATCGCCAGTCCATCGTCTGATAAGGGTATGTTGTGCGACTAGGGAGCGTTTCTTTTTTTCATTTTCCAAACCGTTATGCAGACGCTGGTTAAAAAAGCAAAGGTGTTGGTCGGCCTTTATGAAAGCCTTAGGGGGTGTTGCTCAAAAGTTGCAATTGATCGCAAGTTGAAGTTGATCGGAACGTGCCAATCAAAATCATTATTTCATGCACGTCTTGTTAAATGCGCATGCCGTGCGCGAATGAAAATGCGCGTTATATTTTGCAAAGTTGCAGTTGATTTGCAGTTGATTTTGAACAACATCCCCTTAGATTTATATGAAAATCCACACCGTTCATATTACTACAAATGGGTTAGCATCTCTGCTATTCTTAAACATGTTGTTGCAGTGCATAGATTCCAAGCAGATGCCGTGTGAAGAGAGCTATTAAGATGTATTCTGAATTCAAAATAAGGAAGTCACACTTAATAGAGTCAAACAACCAAACAAGAACGTTTCTCAAGGCAGATTCAGGTTTGTTTAAGTTCCCCCTAATGGCGATGAACTTAAATCACTGTGACCAAAATGGACAAATGCATTCACATAAATTCAACGAATTCATTCAAGCCTTCAAAAGTATAACTCTATGATCACAAAATAAATCATTTTCCTGCTTATTCACTGTGTCAATGTGACACATGTTCGAAATTTATCCACATAATAATATATAAATTCATTTTATGCAACCCACACCTGTGAATGATTTAATGGAGGTTGTTTAATTTGTCCAAATCACTTGTCCTTTCGGCTCACAGTGAATTCTCCCCATCACAGGCGGCGCGCTTAGCGTGCCAGAGAACAAACAGCCACGGGAGAGTTCTGAGCGCACTTGAGAACTAGTCACGGTGGTCAAGTGCTGTTCATATAAAAACATGTGCGCGCTGCAAGCATCCATTTCTTCGAGACTTGTAGTAGTTGGACTTGGACTTGAAATTCTAATTCCCCGTTTATACACATTGTAAACATAACCTATGAACATTATAGTTGGTTTAGGTAGCTCGTCATTATGATCACTGCGAGATTATATTGCAGGTTTGGTGTGCAAGTGCATTAATTCAAATTAATGTTATGAAATACTAATCTGGGACTTAAAGTTTGGGTCAGCCCCAGAACAATCTTGCTTCGATTAAAAGCATACAAACCTAACGAACAAATGAAACAAGTGAAGGCAATCCGACAACAAGTAAGAAAAACACGATATAAAGTATTTTTGAAAAGATAAGTCGAACGCAATTTCAATGCTCCTTTGTAATGCTATTGAAATTGGTACCGGCTTGTCATTGTTGTGTCCGCATAGTTGAATACACGGTGTACGGATCTATTGTTTGCGTTCTAGTTAACTTTTCGGAAATACTTTATATTGTGTTGAAAGTTATGAACATTTCAATGGATGATTGAACATTGAATTTCATAAATAGTACGTCATGATGTACACACTAAGAAATTAGGGTACAGTTAGGGTCCAAAATCACGCAAAGTCACTAATTTGAACCCCGGCATCCCNTCATTTATTGCTGCTGTTGACTTGAATTGAGTGTCTAAATATATGTTTTTGGGGGCAGGGAACTCAATGGTAACAATTTACACTGCATACTTATCATAATTAGCGGCCATATTGGATTTCAAAATGGCCGCCATGCCAAAACCCATGTTTCAGATTTTATGGTTGTAATGTTGCTATCAACTTGATTCTGGTGTCTAAATATGTGTTTAAGGAGACAAGGAATGCAATAGTAATAATCTGCATTGAATTTTTTAAGCCGATCAGCGGCCATATTGGATTTCAAAATGGCCGCCATGTGTAAAACCATGTCTATAAACTACGGTTATAATGTTGCTATTTATGATTCCGGTGACTAAATATATATTTTTAGAGGTAAGCAATCGAATAGTAACAATCTGCTTTACATATTTTTAACCAATAAGCGGCCATGTTGGATTTCAAAATGGCCGCCGTGCGAAAAACCTTGCTTCAGATTTTATGGTTCTAATGCTACTATCAACTTGATTGTGGTGTCTATATGTTTTAGGAGACAAGAAATGCAATAGTAATAATCTGCATTGAATATTTTAAGCCGATTAGCGGCCATATTGGATTTCAAAATGGCCGCCAGTTGAAATATCCATTTCCGATCATCTGTAGGGTAAATGCTGAGTTATAGACTATTTTCTATATGCTGCTTTTCACTCCACTCCAATTGTTAAATGCAGTGCTAGGAGGCAATGATTCAGGAAAAAAATTGCATTTTTGTTTGTTTTTTTTCTTTCTTTTTTACCACCGGACCACCATATTTTATTTCAAAATAGCCATTCCTTAAAGGGGAACTCCACCAAGACCTCGATGTGCATTTAATGAATGGAAAAAAAAATGCAATGATGAAAGTACAAATTTAAGAAAAATCCAACAATCCACTCAACAGTTATGAACTTTCAAACTTTTGATTATTACCGCTCATGGGTTTCTTAAATTGGCAACCTACAGGCACAAAATGGCTGTCAACATGGAAAACCCCCGATTGAACTTTTTATACACAGAAATGTCTCATTTTCTTCGTTTTCTAGGATAGTAGTCACAATTTTAATTTTCTGTTTGAATAAAATAGGGACATTTTGATTCTGCTTGCATTTTGTAATGAATCCTGCCGATTCCTTGTCTACCTTCCTCTCAGAGGATCAAAATGTTAAATTTGGTGTACAAAGTGAATAGAAAGTTCTCCAGATTGGCAGCC
>BQKZ01004620.1:11064-22582 GCA_036244855.1 Temnopleurus reevesii | reverse complement strand
ACTGGTTTCTGTTAAACTGGTTTCTGTTAAACTGGTTTCTGTTGGACTGGTTTACGTTAAACTGGTTTCTGTTAGACTGGTTTACGTTAGACTGGTTTACGTTAGAGTAGCTTAACGTCGTATATCTGAACGGTGTCTCCAAGCATTGACCTCGGTCAGAACCGTTCAAATTAGTATACAGTCAAAGCTGTCTATAGTGGCCACTGTCTAAAGTGACCACCTGTCTACAGTGGCCACTTAAATCGATTCCCTCCAGGCGAAAATGCATGTTATAGAACCTGTCTATAGAGGCCATCTGTCTACAGTGGCCACTTTGTCTGTTTCCCTTGGTGTGGCCTCTGTAGACAGGTTTGACTGTATTTATCTCACTTTTTGCAACGTGTTTCTGGAGAAATCCTGTTTTGGAAAACACACGATTGCGACTATCAAAATACCTGAAAAACTGGTTTGCGTTTATTGTTTCTGAAAAGAAACAATATCTGAAAACTATTTGGGGAAACATGTTTCAGGCAAAGGTAGTTGGTTACTTCGGTAAGCCAGATAAAAAAGACCGATTGGATGCCCATAAACCGACTGACCCTATGAAAATGCTTTTAATCAAAGGAAGATATTTTTTTCTTGCCAGGTCGAGTCCTAAATTGCGATTGTTGCTGTACTACCATAAAATGAAAATATATCGAAATGAAAATTTGCATTTGTGTCGTCCTTTTTCGGCATGTTCGGTATTCTTCGTTCAACTTTTTAACGGTATTATTTTTCTCAATCACGTATATGAAAAATTGAATTGAAATAAAAATGTTGTTAAAGGGGAAATACTCATGAGGACGAAGTTACATATTTTATCACAATGAAGACAGGGACCCATGTTCCAAAAGTTTTGTTATGAGTTACATAAGAGTGACCTTTAATCAATTAAGTAAGTCAGAATGTCTTACATGAGCATTCGGCCACACTGCCGTCTCACACGTTGCATTGAACAAACAGACAGATAAGAAAATTGCACACTACACAAGGCAATCATTCGGGTCATTCTGGAATTAGTTTGACATTGTGACAGAACCCACAGGGCGATCAGAAACCCAAGACATTGTCAATATGATAATGATGATAAGACAGAAGAATCGCAAATAGTACAAAATCAGATAAAATTACTGCCATAAACACAACCAATAAGAAACCGAGTTCTGCGAAGGGGTCAATCGCTACAAAATGTGTTCCATGTCGTAATATACGAATGATTTTGGCTAATTTGTCACCGCTGACAACTTAAAAACATGAAGTTCGATGATATTTTGAAGACGGTCGGGGAGTTTGGACCCTTTCAACGCCGTGTATACATCATATCACTGATATTCAAGTTCACCATCTCTTGGTCTTCACTCATCTCGGTTTTCATGAACGCGCCTGTTGACCATTGGTGTGCGGTAAGATTACTCAATTGTGCATTTCCGTGTAATACATAATTACCCATACGATATTTATAATATATAAAGTCATATAATGTAATAATGTAATAATGTAAAGCGCCTTGAGCACTCAGCAATGAGAGTGGATACGTGCGCTATATTATTATTAATGTTATTATTATTATTATTATTATTATTATTATTATTATTATTATTATTATTATTATATTAAAGACCGGGTCGGGGCCAGAAATGTTATTCTTTTTTAATGCAGAAAAATCAGACGAGAAGATAAAACAAATTTGAAGCAAATATGACAATTATAAGAACGTTACGAATATATGAGCGATATCACTTGGTAGGGATTTTTCATGTACGTTGGGAACTTTTGGTCACGAGCTACAACGTATGTCATGTACTTTCCGCTGTTAACTTGTTATAACTTATTGTTTTGAAGAATTTGTTTTAACTCATAAATGCACATTCTTTTTTTTTAATTCAAAAAGTTGAATCATTAGATATAGTCTGAAACCATGTATCTATCAAACTTATAAAGGGCTTTTAATTTTGTGTTATCAATTGTTGAACAGGCGACCAAAGTTGTCAATAGGCATGAAATATCATTGTTGGGTGATGTCATCAAAACATTTGTAGCTTTCTTATAATTTTCTTATTTGCTTCTAACTTTTTTTTTATATGTTTGTCTGATTTTTCTGCTTTTAATCAAACCAAGATATTTTTGGCACAGACCGAGCGTTTAAGTATGGCTAACATTATTTTTTTTAAATATATATATAGGACGAATAGTTTGGAATGACTTAATGTACCGTATATCAAGAACTGAAAGCAAATCAATTACTAAAAGTATTCAAAAGTAGTTTTCTAAGAACCTTCCTTTACTAGACTCTTATTTTTTGTGTGTCAGTTTGGTTGTATCTTGCTCTACAGTGTATCCTCATTATCATTGTCATAATAATGATACTCATCATCGTCATCATCTCCATCACCCTCATCATAATCAACGTGATGTAGTGGACCCCGCTCTCGCCTTCCAACCATGCAGAGAGTCTTGGTTCTAGCCGCGCGCCACCCATGAAGTTAATATCCTTTTGCAAAACAAAATGAATCCACATCGTGCTGCAATCAAGCCAAGTTAGGTAAATGGGTACAAATAGAAATAAATTCCCTGAATGCAGATAGATGTGCCAAATAAGGTAGCCGTGCTATAGCCTTATAATAATGCAGCAGAGCGCTTAGAAACACTTCGTATAAGCTATATACAAATATACATGTATATATATATATATTATATTTATGCAGAACAAGTTACAAGTATTGTCGTACAGACTGTTTCGCCCGAAGGTTCATCAGCGACTAACTATATACTTTAATAAATAAGCAATAAGCAATGTCTGCAACTGCAGACAAAAAGCAAGCTGCCCCCTCCCAGGCCAATGTACGGCGAAGAACGTCATCTACGAGGCCAAAGTCACCACACCCACAGAGGAAAAAATCTACATTGGTCTCACTGCCACATCTTTCAAAACGCGGTTCACATCCCATAAAGCCAGTTTCAACCATCGAGAAAAACGAAACCAGNCTTTCAACGCCGTGTATACATTATTTCACTGATATTCAAGTTCACCATCTCTTGGTCTTCACTCATCTCGGTTTTCATGAACGCGCCTGTTGACCACTGGTGTGCGGTAAGATTTTCATTTGGGTTTACGATATTTCCACGGTGAAATATATAGATTAGCTGACATGTCCACTCTGCGGAGTGCTCAAGGTGCTTTGCATTATTATTACCCTGGCTTTAGCCCGTCCTACACATACCATCGCATTTTGTCATTGCAAGGAACAAACTTTCCTGCTAGGTACCCGTTCACCTTACCTTGGTTGAGTACAGAAGAATGTGGATCGATTTCTTGCTGAAGAAATTAACGTTATGGGTGGGATTCGAACATACGACCCTCGGGCTGAAAGGAGCGGGTTAGAACCACTACACCACGACGCCTCCACCCAAAGCCTTTAAATCCATATTTGTTAAACCAAGCAAATGCAATACTGACATTACCATCAAACAGTGTCCAAGAAGTAATTCTCAAAAACTATATCATATTTGGGGAAATAGACACGTGCCAATTCCTTTTATCTGCATAAAGAATATAAAGTCCGTGAAACGCTGGTAATTTTTTTGTATGCTAGTAGCTTCAAACCCAGAAAAGAAATCCAATCCAAATGTGTATTGCATCATCAAACACACAGTAATACTCGAGATATCAGTTGTGTTTATCATTATCATGATTAATAATGATAGTAATGATAATACCATTATTATCATTATTACCATCATTATTATTATCTATAGCTATTAATGATAATGATAGTATTTTTTCTTAACTCTGTAATTTATGATCATTATTCTTCGCATCGAGCAACATCATTCTCCGCAATTATAAAGCTCGCTATGAATGTTTTCATTATTATAACTTTTCGTAGCGGCAGGCGTGTTGTGCCAACATTAATTCCTTTACATGCTTTAGGACACGTGTTCCACATTGTCATCGGCGTGCTTGAAGTCTACTTTGGATGACCTGCATCCGGGTATCAATGACCTAAACTCCTTCAGACGCCACCAATACACCACAGAGTTCAATACAACACCCACGTAATACATTGAATTGGCAAAGATAAAGACACAAAGTGACCTGTTATACGTCTCGAATATGATCAGGGAGGAATACTGCACTATTCGGGGAATCAATGTTGTCAGGTAGACCAGGGATATGGTGATGAAGACAGTCCTGTTCTCCCGTTTCCTCTGCTCGGAGAAAACAACCCCCGACGGTCCCCGGGATATGGCTCTGTATATAAGAACATAGCAAACACCCGTGAGAGAAAGCACCCCGAGCAATGCACTCATCAGGACAATGTACGTCTTGGAAAGATGGCCGGGTGTTTTCAAGTCCAAAGGCCCGAAGATGGGCAACGGTACCAGCCAGGCGAGGACGCATGCGCCGATGGTGCGGGGCGTGGTGACGATGTTCCGGGAACCGAAAGGGTCGACCCTGATGTTGATGAACTGGTAGATGGCTGCGAGGAGGATACTGGTGAAGTTGGTGAAGTCGATGGGGTAGATTAGCCTCTGGATGAAAGTGAAAAACGGGGTGCCATACTGTGGAAATAAAACCGAGGTGGTGGCTAATTGGCAAATCTAAATTTTATTTATTATTCATGTATTCAAGTTTTCTTGAAAGACAGAGGCCCGTATTCCGATAGCGAGGTTTAAGTTAACCCTGGTCTAAATCCGTGGTTTAAGTATGGGTAGCCAAAAGAGGCTTGAATCTATAACAGTTGATGACTAATTTACTAGCACATTTGGCACTCATAGTATTTCAAACTGTCTCGGAATGAAAACTTCGATAGATTTCTACATTATTAGAGCATGGGAAAAGAGAGCAGTTAACATAAGAATTATACATTGTAAATAAAGTTTTGGCACTTTTGGCTACCCATACTTAAACTACAGATTTATACCAGGGTTAATTTAAACCTCGCTATCGGAATACGGGCCAATGTGTCTTTAAAAAACGGAAGCAATTTTTTTGGTATAATTGTATAATTTTACGAGATGGTTAGCATGATATAAATATCGGTTACCCTTTCGAGATCATAGCGTATTTTTTTTTAGTTTGACCGTTAAATCATATTCACCACCTTTTTTTATAATAACAATATTATGTTTGTTATCAGGTATATGCAAGGTTATTTCCAAGATTTGTCAAATGAATGGTAAAAAGGTATATACAAAAGTCAATCTCTAAAATTTTCATTCAATTTTGTGCATGAGAAGTGTGTTCTTTATTTTTTTTTTAAATGAAAGCATTGATTTAGTCTCTATCGGGATATCCGAGACTAAGATACGGTAGTTTGCATATTTTCATCAAACTCAGTCCTTTTTAGGGTTGAATATCTAAGTTGTACGTGTTTCATAAAGTTGATCGTATATCTACACACGACTCTACGCACGATTGGTGACCCTTTTCCACATGCAATCAGCCCCATGGGTTATCATTGAATGCAGGAAAGGGTCAAATATCGTCCGTAGAGTGACAAAAAATTCGGATGCCCCAAGGCACATCGACCTTCTGAAAATGACTCGACTTTATTATTATTTCTCTCTGTTTGCATTTCTTTCTAATTTAATGAAGAGGAAAACAATATATCCGGAAAGTACTTTTTCATTATTATGAATTAAAAATAGTAATGTAAAATAAAACATGAAATATCAATTTCAGACGTGTTAGAGTTTTTTTTTTATTACATTCTATGTCTTTAATTGTTTCTCCATATATCTGTTCCAAAATGAACAAAATTAACCTTCCGACCGATCAGCACATCAAAAAAAAGTCATTCTAAGGCCTGCAAACAATGTGTTTTTGGCCTTATGAGAAAAAAAAACCCCAGAACACCTACCTGTGAGGATCCCGCGATCATATATAAGTTGCACATAACCATCCAAAAATCAGAGAGAACTATATTGAAAGGTATAATGTTATGTTGCTTTCTCAGCTGGGCGTGGGCTAATATCATGACGATAGAAAAAAGAGGTGGTATTGCTGAAACACCAACCATAACGTAGAAAGACACATGAAAGTCCCTCGAAGTACACGTATCGTGTGACGTTTCACCTTCATCGGAGGAGTTCGTTAGGAGTCTCGAATCAGCAGGAGTCGAATCCATTGCATTTGATTCCCAAATTCCTAGAAACACGACATACAATATTTCTTTAATATTAAGTCGAAGACAAATTCAATGCTCCTTTGTAGTGCTATTGAATCGGAACCAGCCTGTGATTGTTGTGTCCGCTCAGTTCAATTCACGGCGCCCGGATCTATTGTCCAAGACCCACTTAATTTCACGAAAATAGTTTATACCGTGTTTAGCGTTGAGAGTCTCGGATCAGCAGGAGTCGAATCCATTGCATTTGATTTCCAAATTCCTAGAAACACGACATACAGTATTTCCTTAATATTAAGTCGAATACAAATTCAATGCTCCTTTGTCGTGCTATCGAAATTAGAGCCTGCATGTGATTGTTGTGTCCGCACAGTTCAATTCACGGCGCACGTATCTATTGTCTAAGATCCACCTTATTTCACGAAAATAGTTTATATCGTGCCTAGATTGCACTCTATATGGTATCTGTTATTAGAATGAGGCTGTCCAAATATAAGAAGATTGCATCAAGTTAATTGCTCCTCTTTTGCTAGCGCCAACGAGACTACCAACACAATTCTCGACGAATCCGATTCCCCCGAAAAAAGGTGGAGCGGATGTAAATGGCATAAGGGAGTATTGTACCGTTTGTACGCCCAAGACTCCGATTTACAGAAGAGCTACCGTGGCTGTACAACAAGTTTGGGAGGAATGATCAATTAACGTTACGCTACCATGGTAACGTTACAATGATCGATTGGAATTGCCTAATTGACAAGTGTACTGAAATTAGGCAGGTTTCGATTTGCGAGTCGATGTGTCAGTCGACGTATTATGGAGTTTTCGATTTCATTCGTCACAGTCACAGTTACATTCGACCGGAAGTATATATCACAGTTTGCGCGAGGCCGGGCAGTGCTGCGTCACAACTATGATTAATATGTGATGGATGTTACCAATCTGTGACGAGCATTTCCTTATTTTCCCGTTTGCTCACTGATCTGTGACGAGTCTATTGACGAGCGCGTGCCTGATGTGCGCACGCACTTGACGTAATCTGGGAGTCGTCGACTAGATTTGAAACTGATTTTTGGAGTGAACGAACAATAGCAGTTGACATGTTGACAATAGTCGCCCTTTACTTTCGCTCGACTGTGACTGTGACGGATGAAATCGAAAACTAATTTTTTATTTTTACATCTCAACTATGTCTATTCTATGACAATCCATTTAATCCAGACAGGATTTCCGTAAGATTTACCGGGTCATCATGGATAATAGATCTGAATAAAGGCAATAATCATATACCGGTTCCTATTTGAATAGCATTTTATTGTCATTCGATACAATTTTATGGAAGTAGGTTATATTGTATTTCCAATACCCCTTTCTGTCACGCGCATTTCCGACTCTTGCTCACTTATCTGTGACGAGCTAATTATTTCTTTTGTATTCATGCGCGATCTATCATGTGATATTTTAACATAATGATACGTTACTTGCATTAAACGGGTTAACTGATATCTAAACCGGCCATATTGACTGGTACTTCCCGTCAACTGTGACAGAAGGGCACGTCACCATAAATTGAAATCTCCGTACTGTCGTTGAACTGACCGGAGGTGGGGAAGAAACTTATGAGGTTTATAGAGCGAGCAGGTCCTGGAGATGCATCGCGGAAATGCAAATACACGTCCAATATTGATTCCAGAATTGTTAAGGACGATGCTTTGTCACTTACCAGTTCGTATGTTTTGTTTGCACTTACTTAATAAATGTATATTGCCTTATTTATTGAGTCAGACATGTTAAGCACTTAGAAGCAACTCTAATAAGCGCGACGTGAATGCCGCTTATATTAACACAATAAAGTATTTTCGAAAAGTTAAGTTGGACGCAATTTCAATGGTTCTTTGTAATGCTATTGAAATCGGAATCGGCTTATCATTGTTGTGTCCGCATAGTTGAATACACGGTCTACGGATCTATTGTCTGCGTTCGACTTAACTGTTCGAAAAATAGTTTATATTGTTTTTATTGTTTTTCTTCATAGGATGCATTACGCATATATCACATATCTCTCCCAGTTTTCACTGTATTCCTACTTTTTCNCTCTCTCTCTCTTCCCTTTCTCTCTATGTTTTTATTTCTCGCTCTCTTCCAATTTTCCTGTAATACGCGTATTTCCTCTTTAGTATTGTGGGCAAATCGGCAAAGTGCAATGTAGAAAAAAATTCAAGAACTTCAAAATCGTTATGCTCGTTTAATTTTAAAAGCAGATTTTTTAACACCCCGCGATATTTTGTTAACACGTTTGAAATGGCAATCAATCAGTGAACGAATGCAATATCACTTTGAAATATAGATTTACAAAGCAATTAATAATATGATGCCAAAATATATTCATATACTCTTTTATGCTACAGAACTGTAAATATTAGAACCAGACAAGCTACTCTTTTTCATTTCATTACCAAGGCTCAACAATTTGGAACAATCTTCCAAAAAAATACCCGGAACTCAACCTCTTTAGGATCATTAAAAAAACAGTGCAAATTGATATCCCAATCCTATCCAATTTTGTTTTGTATACTCAATTGTACAATGGATTTTTTTGTATGTTTCTTTTTTACGATTTTGTTTATTTAACTTCTCTGTGTATTTTGTTTTAATGTATTCGTATTCCTTATATATTGTATATATTTTTTTGTAATCATGTTCTTTTTATCGTGTGATGCAGGGCCCTTGGTCGAGCAGTTATTTTTTAAATATATAAACTGAAAGGTCCACCCTGTTTAAATAAAACGATAAATTAAACTAAACAAAGTAACTTTCTTTGTTTTCGATTGCTCTCTTTCCACAATCTTAACATTGGTCTCCCTTCCAATTTCATCCTATTCTCAAGCGTTTTAACCATCCGATCATTCAACTTCGTCAAAATCCCGCACTCGCCCTTTATGCATCCTACGCACAATCCAAGTGCTCGAAATGTATTTGGTGTTTGAAAAATGAAAAGTATTTTGAAGTGAACTAGAAAAACCTATTATGTATGCTAAAAGTCAAAGATAATTGATGTTTGCAAACCACTTTCCTTTATATACGACGTCATTGTATGCAGTGGACGAAGCTTGTTGTTAGATTATCATTAAAAGCCTATATGTCATTATTTGTTTTAGATTGCCAAAAGGCTATTAGCAGAACAATTTCCTCTCCTTTGACGCGAAAACACTGTTTGACTTTTTCATTACCAGTGCATGGTATTCATTATGTAAACTTTATTGTGTGATTGGTTTACATTAATACAAAGTTTTATTTATCTAGAGATATTTAGCATTATAATTTTAAACAGCATAGATAGCAACAAACCCGTTACGTCATCAAATTAGCACATGTCCGAAAATTGCCACTTATTTTCAATTTTTCTGTTTTCAATATATATTAGTGATTTTGTTCTGCTCCCAATTTTTTTCTGTTTGGGTAATAGTGGTGCACCCATGCACGTTGTTATCAAATTGGTGACATGTGTGAAAATTTCCACTGCTTTGCCATTTTTCCTAAAACTTTTTTTCTTCTGCTGACAACGTTTTTCGCTCGTGACAAAAAAATAAACATTATCTGGGGATACAGTTCTCATATTTTATGTGATTAGTTGTGTTGCGTGAAGACGTTCGTAGCGGTAAGAACGACTTTACGCAAGACTGGTGAGGTTAGCACCTGAGAAAGGATCACCAGTCGCGCATATCTCTACGGATAGCTTTATGAAACACAGCCCACTGATTATGGTGTCTTTTTTTCTAATTTGCAAGCAACTGTTACATTGTATTTCAAATCTATTGGGAGTGAATAAATAGCTTTTACTTTAAACCGGTATAGTACGTCATACTTCGTGCACGTCTGCTTATTGTTACGTGTGCATATAGCTGTGACGTAACAATGAGCAGACGCGCAAACTTCCGGTCGGCGTGTCCTTTGTCACGGTCAACTGAAATCGAAAACTTCATATCGTCATATTTAGTATACATAAATAATTGTTTTTTTTTCTTTTTTCTTTTTTTTCTTCAAATTTTTAATAGACTCCAGAGTGGACTTCGGAATGTGACATATACGATCTGACACCCGAGGAATGTGAGCTCGCCATAAAACGGGGTAGCATCCCATCGAACTACACCTCAGATGGGGAACTGGAGTACGCACAATGCCAGAAATATAACGTGTCAGGAGTGGGATTCTACCCGGGAGTGCATCCGTCCAATTACAGCAGCGGAACGATGTCATGTGACAGTGGCTGGGTCTACGATAACAGCCAATACGAAACCACCACTGTGACCGATGTAAGACAAATTTTGATTTCACTAATGGGCAATTTCACGGCATTGCCATGTTCGTTACGCTAAACGGCGAGTGCGTGTATTGATGGATTAAAAAAAAATCTAAAACATTTGCCACAGATATACAATCTGTTCACACGTATTGAATTTCAAGGAATCTCAATGATAGTTTTGGGCGTAACATACATGACACTTTTGTAAGATTGCCACCATCCCCAATATATATCCTTATATTAAGCACGTTAAGATAAATATTGCATGCATATTAACGCCAACGATATACAATATAACGAACTAAAACGTGGAAACACTTTGGGTGCTGTTTAAAAAATGACTCTTATAGCTTATTACGACGCTTGAATTTTTATTCAAGATTATCTAATTTTTGAGGAGAGTATGTTGCAATTCGGATCCCCTCGCTGGTTCATTTGTTGTATCAAATACATGAAAAGAAATAAAGAAAGTAAAACATTTCAAAACATTTTCTCACGTGTTAACTGACATTTACAGAAGAGCCGTTAATCTTGTCCATGCCCAACAATTGTATACACCTATTTTCTCCAAAACTGTGGGATCTACATGGTTGGCCGAATTTTTAGTTGTACTGGAAATGGAATCATAATTATAGACGTAAATGTATGTAAATCACGGGATTGTCCTTCTTAAATCAAACAGTGCGAATTCACATGAAACTGTTATCTTAATCCATCTATTTGATTAGTGAATTACCCTTGTAGACAAAATGGGTGTACTTTGCGACCATGACAGATGTATGTTCAATTTGATATATTGAATTGAATTGAATGTCATCAAATTATCTCAAATTGAATGATAAGAAAACTGAATTTATTGCTTTTTGTTATTCTGTCAAGCATCAGCAATCCATTTCTGGAGTCCAACTTAATGTAAATGGGGATTTCATTGACATCTTACCTAAAATCACCAATCTTGGTGTATGCCTTGACAGCATGTTTACATTGTCTTCTCATGTTGATCGGGTGGTCCGTAACTGCAATTTCCACCTCCGCAATTTATGGAGGATCCGTAGATTCATTGACTTTA
>BQKZ01004619.1:18846-41700 GCA_036244855.1 Temnopleurus reevesii | reverse complement strand
CGTAACTCTGTTCGTTCTGTTGCAAATTTCCTGAAAGGCAATGGACTCAAGTGAAACATTTTGGATTGCAGTCAAGGTGCACGAGGGTGTTATAATGAGCAAACCAATGTTTCTATATTCCTGGCCTCACTGTCGTATCCTGCTCCTTACAAATTAAAGTGAATGAAGGGACTTATTGGTCCTCAAATTTAGCCTTTTAATTTTCGAGTAAAATAAAACCTTTTTGCTCAATCTAATATTATTACCAAGATAATTTGATAAATAGGTAATATTTATGCTTGAAATCGTTTATTGAAATATCATTTCTTCCTCCGTGAACTTTCGCTTATTGTGCAAAACTTTAATTTTTGAGCCACATTAAAATTGGTATAATAATAATAATAAAGCTTGGAATTTGAGCTTTACTCTTGTAATATTTCCAATATGGGTACCTCATAAAAAGGTCAGCATCCATCGAATTTCCAAACAATTTCAAGAAAAGTCTCCTGATTGACTGAATAAAGAAGCAAAATATCACTGGGCGGGTAATTTGAAGGGAGTACCACATGGGGAGTGTGACCTTCGAAAGGCCACTTCGTGGAAACAGCTGGGAAAAGACTGGGAATTTGGAAATGTGCAGCTCATTGACAAGTTAGAATGCAGTATCATTTTTTTTCCAAACTTGAAAATGTACTTGGTATATAAATTGCTGGATGCTGACTTTTTTTTTTATAGGATATCATAAATTTTAAATGTTATATTGAGAAACTAGATATTCTCAGCTTTTGCATAAAATGAAAATCGAGTGGGCTCAAATAAATATAGCAATATAGAAGCTAAATTTTACACTCTTATATCAAGAGTTTAGTTGAATTTAAAAAGTTGACTGGGAAGAATGATTCTTCTTCTTTCTATAAATACCATAAACATGACAGTTCATAACATTACAAAGAAGAAATGACAGTTTCCAAAATGGTGTTTTGATTAACACCCACCCCACGAAGTGTGCAGAATTCTCATGTACCATGCATATCTCCAATTATTCTAATGCATTCTTACAGGGCCTGCCGTTTGACGTCACTGGGTGGGGATGGAGGGTGGTGTAAACAGGCTCTTTTTCGATCCTCTCAAACAGCAAGGGGCCTCGGCTAGAGGCTAGGGCCAAAGGGGCCCAATAATTTTTATGTTTTAGGTGTATCAGCCAAATATGCAGCAACTTTAATTGTCAGCTGTTATACACATACAAAGAGCATTTTTCTCTGTTGTTTCGGGGAGGGGGGAGTTTGGGCTCGCGGATAAAAAGTATAAATTTGTCCGACACATTGTTCCTCCCGTGTAGGCTATCGGCTGGTCTTATTTTCATAATCTACACGATGCCTCCTTCGATCTGCGATTAACAAAATCCTCATCTCGCTACTTGTCATCCTACCATATGTCCCAAAAAAATGACAACGGGCTTTCAGGATTAATAACTTTTGAAAATGAATATGAAAATGAATGCGGTTTGGCATGTCGAACTATTCACCTATATCTGGTGGAAATTTCAGGAGATTTGCTTCAGTGGTTACAAAGAAATGAAGCCTTTTGTAGCGGATGTCATAATTCCGTTCTGCACAAGTTTCTTTTATCTTTTATCTTTTAAACCCCAAAGCAGTAACATTCCTTTTGAGCAATGAGTCGTGGGAAGTTTAAATAGCCATTGTGCACGTCTCTATCCTCACAAACTTGTGCAGAACGGAATTATGACATCCGATATAAAAAGCTTCATTTCTTTGTAACCACTCAAGCAAACCTCATGATATTTTCACCAAATATAGATAAATAGTTATATATTCGACATGCCAAACCGCATTTATTTTCATATTCATTTTCAAAAGTTATTAATCCTGAAAGCCCCGTTGTCATTTTTTTGGGACATATGGTATACCCTGATAGCTGCGTCTCTCGATTAAAATCGGATTAAATATCCTCCATTGTAAGCAAATAACATAATGAGAAAAATAATAATGATGACGATGATATTGCTGTTGGAGATGGGCAATATGTACCTGTTCCTTCCACAACGCAACCAATCATACAGATAATCAGTAGGCCAAAAATCATCCAATTTGTCAACTCCATTGTAAAAGAAACTTGGTGAGCAATATCATCAAAGATAAGTCGATCTGAACTGTTGAATTAATGGAAGTGTTTAGCAAGCCATTGGTTCGCCCAGGGTATAACCTTGAATATTTTTCTACTTTCCGGAGAGGAAATTTTGTGTAAGTGATATAGAAAGCTGCTTCCGCTTTATGAGCGGAAGGCGGCTATAGACCTATTGACTTTGGAATTGTTTTTAAAAAGAGGGGGCCACGGAACAAGGTGGGTTGGGGTTACAGACCCATCCGCCCCCACCTTTTCAGTTAATGCGTTCAAGACTATAATATGTGAGTGTGTAAAATTTAAAAAAATACAGTCCCCACTTTTAGACGAGTGGTCGGCTGGGAGCCACCAATATAAATTAGTATTTCTTTTTTTAATCAATTTTCAGTCAGACATAGTTGAATCTCACTCAAACCTAAATGCAAGAGAGTTGGCTCCCAGCTGAATTATTTTCTAGTCATTTTCTCTCTTTTTTCCCCTTTTTTCTACTATATAAGAGTCTGCTCCGTGCGATCGGCAAATTTGACTGAATCTGTGACGTCATGTCGTACTACTCCTCATTCACTCTGTATACCAAATTTCACCCCCCCCCCCCTTTTCCGGAAAATCAACAAAATGCGAATTTTCGGTCGGGGTAAAGTATTTCTGAATTGAGTATGCATGTATTTTGAGAAGAATGATGATGCAACCTTACTCTAAATTTTACATTATTCCATTTTTAAACGGATTTTTTTTTTTGTCTTCTTCATTTGACGGTATAGCATCGAGGATTCATGAAAAGATGACGTTTTCATTTTTCCTCATTCGTGGATATAGAAAAATTACGGAGGCCCTAAAGTGACACCGAAAATGAGATTTAGAAGGACGGCAGCTGTTGCGGTGATAAAATCTCGTCACATGTATGTCACCTTAGTGCCTCCGTAAAATTTTAAAATTCCAATAAAATTTTTCCTCAAGGGTGCCCAAGTGGCACCCACTGGATTTGTGTTTACTACCCCCTAGGCTATCATATTCACCCAAAAACCAGCGTTGTTATTATTTTTCACGGTCCTGCTGGGATTCTCTGTGACTAAAGGCTTGGATCAAGCTGGGCTCTACGACCCTTTCATAAGATTTCCTGGATTCGCCCTAAACATGCTAAATGCCCGGCCCAGCAGCAGCAGCAGCAGCAGAAAACAAGCTATAGCATTAATGATACAGAACAGTAGCGGATCCAGGGGGCGTCCCGGCGCCCCCCCCCCCCTATTTTTCGGCCAAAAAATGAAAGAAAAAGGGGAAAACGAGAGGGAATTAGGCGGTATACCACTTACTTAATAGATATAATTTTTTTTTAGAAATATGGTCTGATATACCAGGAAATCGCATTTAAGAATATTCAATTTTTTTTCGGAACCGCCAATTAGTCACCCCCTACGGTTAGAACAAATCGACACATGTGCAACGCGCCCCCTCCCCCTTTAGAAAATCCTGGATCCGCCCCTGCAGACGATGAGCTTAACTTATGAATGTTTGTTTTTGTTACTAATACTAGACTAAACAGGGTAGTCAAATGTAGGTCCAGGTACTAAACATTAAAAAGTTAATGTTGTACCTGAATATACTTTAATGTTTTAGGGGTATGCTTGACAATAAAGAAGACATATTTTAGTATTAAAATTGATGAATTTTTTACCATTTAAACAATTTATTGCAATATGTCTAGTGAATTATTAAAGATAAATACAATACGATGCTACAAATTAATGTCAGGTCTTGTGCTTTATATGACACATCATTTGCTTTTAAAATTTAATTCCCTATAAAGCTGCGAGATTTAAAAAAAAAATGACTTGTTGTGTCTATACAGGTGACTCGTTACGGAGATTCAGGCATGATAATGATAGGATGCCTTTATCTAATGTATGACGATAGTTTGTGAGAAAAAAAATACGTACAATACCATTTCGTTTCTTTTTCATGGCTAATAGCAGATGCAAATGGCTCAAAATCTATATGCAGGTACAGACCATTGGCTTTAGGTGCTGTATTTTGTACAGTGCATATGTAGTGCTTGATACAGAGTCTGAAATTACAGACTGCACTATCCAAGAATTCATGATATTGCAAAGTAGTCTCAATACACAGACTCTTAATCATGTTCTATGAATATTGGGAAAATCCAAAGCCTAGAGTCTGCAAAACTACATGATAATGTGATTGTGATGTACACATATTCCCTAGAAATGACAGCTGTTCCAGAATAATTATGCATGAGGTTATTTTCATATAAGTACATCACACATGATTGGCTGAGCATTGGAGTTGTATTGCTATTTCTGCTCTCACTATTGTTCAGCGGTTGTGTTATTCGTCGATTTGCCGGTTTACTAATATATTCAAAATTATGCACGTTTCTTGCTAACGACCGATTCCTTAGACCGGTTCAATCGATGTAATATGCCTACTTGGAATCCAGCTTGCATATTCAGGTGTATTGCCTTTTGCTCTGTCGGGCAAACCTCAGGAAATCTTTTGGATCGTCAGCAACTTTTCTTACAAAGAACGCCTAAATTTTGCATTCGTAAGTAAACCCGCTCCTATTCCTCAAGTTCAGATGAATTTCCGAAGGTGTAACAGACCAAATTACTAAATGGAATATTTCATTCAGTTATGCATCACTCAGTTGATTCGAAGCCATACATTATTTTGGGTGGCAAGCCATTGTGTCTATACAATAGCTTACCGCCAGAAAAGCTTACGTTTACATCGTTGACTACCGAAATGTTAGTAACCAGCGTTTGGATAAAAGGCATTTCGGTGTATTGTTACACCCTGGGGAGAAACATGCCCACTGTACGTTATGTCTTTTGGATAAACACAAGGCGACATCGGATAAACGGCAATAACCTTCCATCAATTTAAAGTCCAAGCAAAGTTTTGGTAAAAGCGAATATTTTTATAGCCAAATTTTCTCTCCCAATCTATGAAAAATTAAATAAAGTATCATGAACATGTTGCACAAAGATTGTGAGAAAAATGAACTATATTTGGAAAAGCTATAACCTAAAATGTGCAAAATATTTCAGTGTCGTGTCCCATGACACGAATTAAATATTTTCTTTTTTCTGATAAAGATAAACTTCTCATGCATTTTATTGTCAAATCTTGGAAATAACTTTGTATATGCCCAATAACAAGCGAAATATTGTTATAACCAAGAGAGGGCACTAAATATGATTTAACGGTCAAATTAAAAGTTTCAAAAGAATCAGTTCGTAAAAAAAGAATATGCCATGGTCTCAAAATGTGTATAAGAATTATATGTCATGATAAACAATTCACATTTCTTAATCTTGACCAAAACTATACTTGGGCTTTAATGGGCATACAACACACATTTTTCAAGCTGGTAAAGAGAGCCAGGAAACAAAGAAAAAGGGGCAGAGTTGATGGGGAATGAGAGACACAGAGGTAGGACAGGGAATCACAGGGTCAAACCTGACAGAAAACAGGCTTATTAATCTACACAAATTTGTGATCACCTCATACATGTAGAAGGATATGAAAACTTTCGTTTAATCATGGTGATGCCGGTCAACGGATCTGCAGCAAATATTTTGGACATTTGTTGACTTTCCGCCTGAATTGTAAACATGCTTATGGAACATTATCTTCGCATTACATTTTTACAGAAGGATTATTACATAGAACATCATTTCCGCATTATCGAGAACTCCGCTTAATGGGCATGAAATAACGTCGCCCTATGGATGCCGATTAAACGGAGACCACTGTACAACTTAAACATATTAATGGCGCCACTGTTGTCAGCTCCCCCTCTCCGTATATATAGCGAGTTGCCAATGTAGTGACTAATACATGTCATGTTCATCAAGTCGAGTATAGCATGTCAAACTTTTGGTGTTTCGGGTATGCAGTAGGGGCGTTCGGCATTAGTGTCCAAGAAAAACATCCCCTCGAGTTCCTTATTTTCCATCGCATGGTACCCCATCTCAGAGCAGCCCTGTACCCCGCAGCTCCGGCACCGTCCGGTCACGTAAGCCGCCCAACTCGGGCACGGGTACGCCTTGAACCTGCAGTCCGTGGACCAGATGCTCTCCGTGTAGTAGCGGAAGGCGTAGGCGTGGCTGCACCCTGCGATGTCGGATCCAATTCCGCACGCGGGTTGCTTTTTCCCTCCATTCGGGTAGAAGTCCTGGTGGCCCATCTGTATGGGTGTGACGCAAAAATCATATTTAACTTCCATTGGCAAATTGCATGAAACTGTCGTAGATATCCTTTCCTTACTAATTCGTCATCACTTCTTGTACCACCCTCTTAACATGGACCCACGCGTTGATATCTACGTTAAGAGGGTGGCATAGGTAGTTAAGACGTCTTAGCAAGAAGCTAACTGATATAATTTCGTGCAATTGGCCCCGGAATTAGAGATTATTAGTGTAAGATGAGTACTTTCACAGTTTCACTGGTGTCTCCATATGCACGGGGTGGGGCGAGTTAAAAAATGTATTACAGGCATTGTGTGTGTGTGGGGGGGGGGGGGGGTGGTTCACCCTGCCCCCGGCCGCTTGGGAATCTAACACAGAAGAACAAGAATAGTGCGAACAAGAACAAGACCAAAGAATAAGAAGGAAAAAAGAGAAGAAGAAGAAGACGACGACGACGATGACAACGACGACGACGCAGAAGAAGAAGAAGAAGAATAAGGAAAGGATGAATGAAAGGGTTGCACAATGAATTTCAGATTCACGAGCAAATGCGGGGCGTTTCTTACCATTTAATTTGGTTTTCACCCATAGACATTTCCAACTCACACTCTAATGGGGAGGAGGGGTGGGGAGGGGTTCGTTCGTACCCTAATTACTCTATATCTACAACCATGCAATATACTGCAGAAGGGGAGCAATTAACAGATGGCATCGATATTTACCCGAACTGAACTTCCTAGTCCAATCCTGGCTTGATCGTTTCCATCACTGTGAATGACATCGACAAAGAGGGCGTCAGACTTATCGAGTCGACACTCTGGCTCATCTTGACGAAACCACGGTCCAGCTGGATCGGTACCTGAACGGAGATATAGGGGAGATTTTTATTTATGAAAATGGACGTAATTTTCCTTTGATACCTTAACATTAAAACTTACAACTGCACCAGAATCCGGTATTTAAATATTTTTTTAAGGCCCGGGCACACCAAACACCGCATGGCATAACGGCACGGTATTTACGCGCTATCTTGCTTGTTATTGGTCAGCGCGCTCCTCCGCACAAAGGATGTGTAACAATTGGCCAATCACAGGGGAGATAGCGCGTAAAAACCGTGCCGTGATGCCGTGCCGTGTTTGGTGTGCTGGGGCCTTTAGATGGGGATTGATATCCCGTTCCATTGAAACGCGTGTGTTTCAAGATGGCGTCTGACTTGTCGAGTTGACACTCTGGCTCATCTTGACGAAACCACGGTCCTGCGGGATCCGTACCTGAGGGGAGAGATAAGGTAGTGGGAATAAAATGGTTTACTACTTGAATAAAAATCCGCTTGTTGCTGTGTCGGACCAAGGAAGTTTTACATCTGGAATAACATCTCTTTGAAGTAGGTTCGATGCCGCGTCTTAAAGAATGACAAAAATGCTGGCAAATATGTGCTTCCCAAAACGCTTGACTAGGACGGAGAACAATTACTGAATCCGTTGCTATAATAACAATTTTTCGTTCACAATAACGAAAGTTTTATTGTGATGGTAATTATATTTTCTCATGTTTTCGCTGAACAAGTACCGCACAGTGAGACTTGTAATTTTAGATTATGGTCCAAAATTATTATCAATACAACTGCACATTTGTAGTTTATGTGCACTTTTACCTTAAATTTACTGCACATCCTATTTTTTTTAACGGTTGATATCTTAAAATCACTCCAGTCGTATTTGGTGGCATCGAACCTCGGACATCAAAGGATCGCCCTATGTATTGTTCATCTTTTGAATTAGACCAGGTGTTTCACATTCATGACTCTGAGTTGCCACTCCATTCTTTGAAATCTCCTTGGTCGGACACGCATCGGGCGAGCTTTCGGGTTGTGAAGAACAACATTTGTGTACAAAGAACGCATAGAATTTGTATCTATTAGTAAACCCGCCTATTGATGCAAGAATCGTGCCAACGAAAATAGTAATTACTGGTATTTGGAATCCAGTTTGCATACATCTGTACATTACTTGTTGCTTTGTCGTGCAAGCCTCGGTTTAGCTTTCGAGTTGTCGCGAGCAACTTTTGTGTCCATAGAAGACATACAATTTGCATATATTTTTTTTTTAATTCAGTCACATCAACAATTATATGTAATCATCCGCCACTGATGATTTGGTTTGCAAAAGGGTCCTATATTTCGACATTCAGGTCGACGTTGATCTGATAAACAAACACGACAAAAGCGTGTCATAATCTGATAATCGCCATTTGTGTCAAATAAAGAAACTGTCAAGTAAGTGGATATTAGCTCAATGCCATGTTTTATAGGCTTGTACAAGGGAAAAAACACAAATGCAAATCAGACTACGTAAGTGTGTGAGACTTATCATACGGGGTGAACATGACATCGATCTACATATATAACCTTCCATTTATCAATAACATATTTACTTTTTAACTGATTAACAGAATAATTGCCGCATACAGGATTGACATCCAGGATTCGAGATAATATGGCACCCAAATGTTTCACGATTTGATAAAAATACAATACAAAAAATCGACCTACCCGATATTCTCCCGAGACCAGTTTGATTCTTCCCAGCGTACCCCGCCGTGTGTGCCCCGAGACTGTGTCCGAGCAGATGGACATCTTTGAAGTACATGCCCTTCTCAAGGTTGAGGAAGCGGATCATGGCTCCAATCTCACGCCCAACCACCCGGGTGTTCTGATGCTGCTTGGGGTAGATGATCCCACTAGCACCCCGCCACCAGTCTACGATGATCACGTTCACATCTTCCTAGTGATTGAGATGGAGAGAGTTTATGATGATGATAATCATGGTGTTGTTGACGATCTGACAAAAAACGGTTTCTGCAATGCCTTGGAGCTCTGATCTTACCATAGGCGATGTCCGTTTTCTGCAAATGGTGCCTTTTTATTCTTGAAATTGCATCCTATTCTCGAAAAAAGTCTACTAATTTTTTCTCTGAGGGTGATTATAGCTTCAAGGATTTCATTATTTGGATGATAATGAAGCCGGAATTAAGAGTGGGTGTATGATGCGATACATATGGCATGGGAGGGAAATTTATCATCTCCATTTTGATCTGTCCAGGCTTATTTGTGGCGATGTTTTTATACTTAAGCCTCGGTCACATAGGACCCCGGAAGCAATTCTGAGTTCTGAGGCAGTTAACTGTGAATTAACAAAGAGTCGGGTGAATCGTGTTGCTTCCGGGGTCCTATATGTGACCGGGGCATTAGAACATCTCCATCATTAGAACATTCGTCCATCTTTTCACGAATTGACGGAAGCCAAAGGGTAGTGTGGCATATAGACAAAGAAATCCCGACATAGTGCCAATTCAATGGGCATTCCATCAAACAACCCGTTAATTCTCTAGAAGGACACGTTTCAATGGATTTTTAACTAATTTTGTGTAACAATATCCTCTGGCTCCCGTCACCATGTGTNTTTTTTTTTTTTTGTAAGAAGAACAATTTAGTAAATCACCTTACCATTTGCAAAAAGTAATCTTTCCGGTCCTGTTCCCCACCGCTGAGCCCATTCGAGTTCCACCCGTGGATTGAGAACTTGGTCGGCACTTTGGGATCAAAGTTCGATGCACGGAGACCATCTAGGTCCTTTCGACTCAACTCTTGACGCTCGTTCATATTCCGACGTGTGTAGAGGAAGAATCGTGTGTTAATGAATTCCGGGTCTTCTGGGGGAAACTCATTTCTATGGCAACCATCGTCACTGAAGCAGCCCATTTCAGGGTAACATACTTCGTCTGCCCGACCTATTGATTGGATAATAATCATTGGTGCAGAATGTTGAAGTTTTACACAATCAGATTTTAATATTAAAAAAAGATAAAACCAAACCGTATGACCTATGTCATCAACATGTACAATTTTTTTGGCGCCAAATCCACTTATTTCTTTTTAATTGATGAAAAAAACTAAGGATGCAAAAAATAGGAAATTAGAAACAGGTACAATCAAGATATCTATGAAAATTAACACTGTTGCTTTATTAATGCACATTGTGCCCATATACATATATATCATATTCTTAATTTAGCTTTTTACACTAAATGTTGACTTTAAAGCCTTTCGTTTTCAATACGTAGTTTATGTACATTATCAACCGTTTAGGTAGCATTTAGGATCTGGCAGTTGCGATATTTTAAAAGAAAAACATTATTGAGCAATGTCTTTAAAACATATATCCGATCCCATTTTGATATGAATAGATATGAATAAAAAACATAACAACGAATGGCAGAATATGTAGCACACACAAACATGATAAAGTGCAAATTGTCGGATGAACATCTCAGGAGAAATTCAGAAATTTAGATGAGCAGGTAGAACAGTGATTATAGTGATTAGAGGGCAGAATAAAGGGGAAAAAAGAAGAAATGGGAAAATGGAAAGAAAAAAGGAGCAATATGGAAAAGGTGTAGCGAATCAACATTCATTGCTGACAATAACGACAAAGTAATCATGTTTCCATTGAAAACAAATTTGCGCACAAGTATAAAAGAACAAAATTCTTAATGTACGACTTATCCAAAATACATCATTCTCATTTTAATATTTGAATCTTTAAAGCTGCAATTTTAATAAAAGATTTTCAGGAGTTTGTTTGCGTTTGCATAAACTAACGATCCACATTATTAGTAATAGACATGGAAAGACATTTTACCTAACAATTAATTTTCTTTAATTTTTAGTTCTCCCTAACGCCCCAAAATTGTTTGGATACCCAAGACTGACCGGCCCTATGAAAACAGCCCAACATTATTTTTTTCACAATTTTTTTTAATTTATTTTTTGCTTCCTACTCAACTAAAGAACAACTCACAGTAAGACTATAGAAAAATATGATAAATAACCTGAAACGTAATTTTCAGTCAACTTATAAATACACATGTGAAAAAACATGGATAGTAATTTTCAGACATTTGGGGGTTTAAAACTTCATTCTACGTCTTATTATCTACATGAAATTTGTTTAAAAAGTAAGAATGAAATAAGAAAACAAATTTTTCGACTGACCGACTCAATTTTTTTCCTTCAAAATAAGTCATTCTTGGCATCCAAACATTAATTTTCTCTTTTTTTCATAATTATCAGGGCGTTGCTTTATTTTCCCAAAAAATCATGTTACTGAGGTCTGCAAAAAGTTTGATATATCTCTATCAGCCCTTGTCGAGTATGCCCATTGACATAAGCACCATATTATCACAATATGTCAATAAATACTGAAGTTTAGCATAAAAAAGGTGAATAAACTTATCTTTCATAGAGATTGCAGTACTATATTTGATTTGAGTTTAGGTAAGCAGTGTCATCAATGATAAATTTTGGTTTGGTTTTATTTACGAAGAAAAAACAAATCGCCTTTCACATAATTTCTAGTTTGTAAGACTTTATCCATGTTATCGACCGGACATGTATTCCTTGTGAGACTGCCACGCGTTTAGACAAAGTTTTTATGTCCGACCGTCGCGTCGTATGAAATTTGGCGTAAAACATCGTCATACTCTGAGCATTTATTTTAACTGTATGAAAATTGTGAGCGTATGCGTACCGTATTCATAACGAGTTTAGCGTAAGTACAAAGGACGAGAAACTTCATTATTCAAAACGACGTATTTCACTAGCACCTAAGTATCGAGCTTTTTTTCATTTTCAACTTGTTATTATAAAAATTTTGTGCTAATGAGAATGTCCCCATTCTACTGATCAATAAGGATCATTGGGGAATACAAGGCCTTATTCTAAAAAAAATCCCATAATTGATTTTCTTGTAAGACATATTCATAATTTTAATTCCATTGTCATTTTGACATTTTAAATAGACATATGATTTTTTCACGTTCAATTGTCTGTGAATTTGAGAAATTAAGTGAATAAATGCAATTAATGAAAAAATGAAAATGTTCAACGTATTGTTGTTGTCGCATTGTCATCAGTTGACAATGCTACTTTGATAAGGAAAGCTTACTTTTCTAGTGTGTTACGGCCAACTCGTACCTATGCGTTTTTAGACGTTTTTTTTTAATTAAAAACGTCACCTTGACGCACAAAGAGACAGGTCATACGGTGGACTGACGTTAGGTGTACGCTCATTGAGCGCAAGACGAACGTCAGTCCAACGTCTGATCCGCGGATACTGCGCGCTCTGAAAACACTTTTAATTGTCAAAAACGCTGGTCAGACGCAGGCTGAAAACGTAAATGTGTGATTCGGCCTTTAATATCTTGTTTACCATAATATCACAATAAAAATAAAGTTGAAAATTGCTTACCATTTTCGAGCATGAAACAGGCAATAAGAACAAATAGTGTTGACGCGAGGACCTTCATCGTGCTTTTGACTCGTTTTCTGATATATTTTGTATCCTATTCATCACTTCCCTATCTTGCAATCTTGCTAATTGTTGTTTATCTATGATTATCACCTAAACGCGGAGTTTATTTATTAACATTATCTTCCCCTCAAATTAAAGAGACTACTTGAGAGGCCAAAGTATACCCGAAGATGATAATTGCGATGATAATTCGAGAGGGCATGATTAAATTTAGCTGTGTCAACCGTAGCCTGTTTCAAAATGGTCATTAAAGGGGAAGTTAATGTAAAAATGTTTAACTAATTTGTATTTCAAAAGTGAATATTAAGGCCGACTCACACATTTGCGTAACCTTTGCGTTGGTAGCTTGAGTTGATCATCCCAGCGGTTTTTTTTTTCTTTTAAGGAACGCGCAAAGGTGAGAGTCGGCCTCTAGACGTGATTGTTTAGCCTTATAATCTTACACACAAAAGATAAAATAAAACAAATGACTTTGCAACTTTAAAGATGCAAAGTCGCGCATTTGTTAGGATGGAATATTTCACCCCTTTCCCTTGTTTCAATGAGTTATATAATATTGCACATTTTCATAAAGGTGCAATATCTTACAAATTGTGTCAAAGGTTTGGACTTCGAATACGCTTCATGAAGGGTCATTGCATCACAAGCCAGATGGTCTACCGAGTCAGATGTTTACTCGCTCTCAATCAATCACGAACATTAGGACATCATAACTCTCGTTTAGCCTCGAACACACACTTTCTCATATATTTTCCGGAATTTGTGTTGCCGTCGTTCATGGATAGCGAGTCTATTTTTTAAAAAATTTCTTTCGAATCGTTCCATCGGTCGATAGCAGCAAGTAGCTCAGTCGGTAGAGTTTTTTGCTTTGAATGGCGCTACAGCTTATGGCGTAGGTTTGAAACGCATATCCACAGCTGCCTCGTTTCTTAAAGATGTTGTAAAATGTTGCATTGTGATAATTAAGATGTAAGGTTGTGCCCAAAGGTGCTGGCAATGTTTGCAGTGTTGCAGTATTGAACTGTTTTCTAATTGTGTATTACATCAAAAAGATATGGGGAAAACATAATATAAGTCAATAACTATAACATATTCAGCACAATATTCTACATAAATAAGAAAAAAATCAATATTGTTCGGTGTCATTCCGACGATGTTATTTGAGCATTCTAAGTGGTCTGTACCTAAAATTGTTAACAACGCCATGCAGTATTGATGCATTTGCCTCTCTATCTTAAAATACAGATAATGCTATTTTGGCGGGTTTTTTTCAAATAATTCCAAAAAGAACGACGCAATAAAATTTCAAATCATAGTGTAACGAAGAAACTACAACTTTTTAGTGAGAACATAATATAATTCAAAGCGGGCGCACTTCATTTTCGGCTAAATGAGATTTGGAACAATTGTACGATATGCTTTATTTTTAGTCTTAACAATCCTTTCAGAAGCCGGTGAAGTATACACATTACGGTTTACATTCATAGGGGTATCAAAATACGTCTCTTACCAGGCTCGAAAAAATCCCAACAACTATAAGTTCAATAAAAACTTTAAAAGCACGGTTTCCTTTACCGCAAGTCGTTTTTTTCATGAAAATGTCTGTAAATGTCGTCAAATGCATATCTCAAATTCCACCATTTAATACTTTGTGTGTGTAAAAAGCACCCAGTTCTCCGTTATGTCATTAAAAAATTGGACATTGCAAAAATGTTGTTTAATGGTAAAAAATGCAAGTTCTGTTTCAAGTTCATGTTTAAAATTATGTTATCAATGATTATACATGCATTCTTTTACATTAGTAAGCCTTTATGTTTTATGTGAGCACGATAACAAAACGAAGTATACCCCAAAGAAACTGGTGAACAAAAATATATGATTCGAGTACACTTCTAAAACGAAGTTAGTTAAAATGTGACTGGATGAGTAATTAGCTCAGAGCCAACCAGTAAACTAGTTATTATTTCAGAAATGACTGAAATGAAGTCAAACCCACTCAGCTAGAAAAATCGTCAAATCTTATTTGAATGAATACTCCGAGCTGACTTCTATCTCGTTATTGTCATGATTATATATATATTTTTTTAAAGAATTTATTGGTCAAACATACCATCACATGAACAAACAAAATACAATAACATGAAATCATATTATGAATGACTTTTTTGCATATATAAAAACAACAGTAAAATAAACAGATGTAAAATACTATAACACGAAAACAATAGAATTAAAAAAAAGCTGAAGAAAGTGGCAAGAAGAATTTTGTTTTTGTTTTTTTATAACCTAAAATCTAAGGACCCATCCCAGCAAATGGGAAACTGTCCCACTTGGCAAGATGTGTCCCCAGATTATTCCTTTCATATGCAATTTTATATTCATTGTCTCTGATAGTTTTTAATATTGAATTTATATCACTAACAGACGGAAGTTGACCACGCTTTCTTCCAATATTCATTTCCCTATTTACTGCCAATATGACTAAATTCAAACATTTCGTATCATTTGTCGAACCATCTATTCCCAAAAGAATTTCGTGTAAATCACAAGAGTTAATTCTCTGCATTACAAAGTGTTGACTTTCTTCTTGCCAAAGTTCTTTAACTTTTGGGCACATAAAAAATACATGCTCATAGTTTTCAGTTTCTTGTTTACAGAATGAACACAGATTATCATCTCTTACTCCTATTCTATGCAGCTTATCATTCGTGAAAATAATACCATGGAGAAGTTTGAATTGAAATTCCCTTAATGATATATCTACAGAGCATAAACGCGGTCTCCAAAATACCTGTCTTATTTGATTTTCTGTTAAGTGAGGGAAATATGGGTTTAGTTCCTTTAATTCTTGAAATGTTTGTTGTCGGGTGATGAAACATACTCCACTGCTGCTGCTGCTGCTTTTCTCTTTCTTTGGAGTATACTTGCTACTCCAAATCTCATTATAGAGCTCTTGGAAAACATTTAAGGATTCACATACGAAGCAGATAAAAGTGGGCTACCCCTAAAGCAACATGACCCCATCATCTCAGGTTGCTGCTAACAAGACGAAGGGGATTCTCCGATAAGGTAGACGGATTACCTTTTAATTGGGTCGATCGAGGACGAGTCTTCCTGGCAGACCGGTAAAATCATTTTGTTTGAGGAAAGCAAATTGTTTTGATACTTGCACGCTGGCATATTCAGGCATTGAGGATATGGGGGCCCGTTGTATAAAACTTTTTACCACAGAAAACTTTGACAAATAAAAATGTTTTCTTGCATAGAATTTTACAGAGGGAGAAACCTAGCATAAGTTTGCCAGAGTTTTCTATGGCAAGACGTTTTATGCAATGGGCCCCTTGGAGAATCGAGCCCCACTGGCTCAGGGTGTTGTGCTCTTTGACGACCTGACAAAAAATGAAGGTAGGTCTCCAAAAGATTTAGCGTCCCTCCTGCCAACCGGGCCCGGGGGGGGGGGGGGGGATTTGGGTCCCCAGAGAATCCTCCCCCATTCCCTTGGTACACGTCATGTTCCGTCAGGACCTTAATCACGACTGAACAGCTGGAAGACGTATAATGGTACAGGTCCTAAACAGGACCATGGACTTGACCTCAGAGTTGAAAAAGAAGGACATCTACTTCTCCTATTAAAAGCCGACTCACACCTTTTCATTTTAGGCTGCGTCGGCCGAGCATTATGTTTTACAATGAAAACGCTCCCCGTGCGCACAGCTTACTCTGATCGGATGGCAGACTAACGTTCGGCTTGCGTTGAAGGAGCGTACACCGAACGTAAGTCCACCGTATGACCTGCTTCTTTGTGTGTCCAGGGGCGGTTTTAATTTCCCAAAACGCTGGGCCGATACAGCAGTACAGACTTAAAACGCAAAGTTGTGAGTCGGCCCTAAAATGAAAGATTTCGTCATTCTTAAAAAATAAACTAATTATAATGTACAAGAAAAGGTGAATAATCCTACAGTTTCTTTGAGTTTATCTCCGTATATACCTCGAAGGCAACCAATGAACCTATTAAAGCATTCGGGGCAGAGAAGGCAGCTCGATATAATACTTGGAATACCAATTATTGAATCCGACTGCGCATCTTCTCATGACCCATATAGGGCGAGTCAAGAACCTCCATCGACAGATGATTGAACTAGAATTGAGATTTAGCCATTATCTTGGAGATTCAGAGAAAACATCTTGCTGATAGATTCAATAGAATACATGCCAGGTCGTATCTCTGTCGGGCATTTCATGAGTGTTGGAATGGAACATCGAGTCATTTTTTTTTTGAAAGAAAATCGGGCAAAAACTGCCGTCTAACAGTTCGAGCAAATATCTGTATTTGGCTAATTCTGAGTTATCCCTTTCGGGATATTTTCGAGCTTCACTGAACGTAAGTCGCCGTTGCGGTCGTTGAATATATTCTAAGCTCAAGTCGCTTCGATTTATTTATTCAACATAAAACTTAATTTAAGCTGGATATTATCTGAAATAAAATTCACTGGGAGATTTGTCATGAGCACTGGGAAGAAACAAAAACGAACATACGCGTACGTATGCGCGCACGTTCGACGTTGCATTTCGTTAGAATAGCCTGAAAATTCAAAGCGAATTGAAAAAATCTATCTTGTTAAGGCACTTGCAAACATGGATGATTTAAGGAATTAGCACACGGTGGATCGATCTGCAAAAATGTCTGTTAGATGAAAGAATATTCATCTTTTCGTACGCCAAAAATAAAATCGATCCACCGTGTGCTTCCCTTTCATCTATTATCAAGTTGTTTCAACTCCCATAGACTTGCGTGTAAACTGGAAAGAAGTCCAAGCCAGCGATAGCTATTCTGGGCTAATATTATGATAGCTAAATAAGGCTATTTGCTCGGACCTGTCTAAACAAGTATCGTCACCAAAATTATCTCGTTCTGTAAAAAAAAAAAAAAAAAAAAACCCGCCTGAAACCAGCAATGTTGTTTAGCATTCTGATGGTTCTGATGGTTCCACTCGTTGCCGCTGGACTTTAAAAAAGGTTTACAATCAAATAATGGTTTTCTCTTTTTCATCAGCATATTAGTAATAATTAGATCTGGATGGGTTGTGACTGTCGAACGGTGATTCACCTCTCCATGTTTTCTAATACATTTGACGACGTTCCAGTTCGATTTTTTTTTACAATCATACCTAACAGATTCCACGAATGGTTCTTGAACATTCATAAAGAGGTTTATTTGATAACTAAGATGCGGCTAAGCCTAATAGTGTGTTGTTTGTGAACTATTCTGATATCACGTGACACTTTCGTCCAAGTTTTTCATCAGGTGACAGTCAGTTCGGAGATTGCTCCAGCCTTAGGTGTAGTCTGCAAATACAGACACTAGACCATTTAGGCTTTCGGTGTGAGCGGTGCATGCACAGAGCGTGATATCGATTATGCCATTGTTGACTACATTACACATTGTATTGCTTCAGTATGTGATGTAGTCACAGGTTGCATACTCTGTATCACTCTCTGCTCATGCTCACACCAAAAGCCTAGGGTCTGTACTTGCAGACTACCTTAGTGAAGGGATATTTTGACGAAGACGCACAATACTGAAACAATTCTCCTCCGATTACGGTCATTATCAAGCAGCACTTAGCGTGAACGATCCACAGACTCGGCTCCGATAATGCATTTACACTTTTGGCAATTATTTCTGAAATTCTAGTGATCTGAACGGTCAATGAGGACGGATATGATCACGATGTTTTTGCAGAATTTGTTGCGATGGAAGACCCTCATGAAACTGGTTTTAGCTGTTTGTACGCTGGGCTACTGCGCTGTTTTGCTCTTTTGGTCGATACGGTATGATGGGATTATCGAGAAGAAACAAGACAGAGCTGTAACCAATCGGTAAGTGATATATTACACAAAATTAAAGGAATAAAAAAAAAACACCAGAGCTGCAGTCAATCGCTAGATTTGTAAGTAACATTGCACATTACCTTATAGTTAATGAACGCACTCTCTCTAGAGATAAATTAGTATTAAAAAAATGTTCAACCAGGAGCGAGTGAAGTTTAGAGCGAGCCAAATTTGAGAGAAATCAATTCGAGTTATTTGTCCAATGTTTCCTTTTCACTCTTTCTTTAGTTACCTCCGTAAAAACAATATTCAAATACTCACGGACGATTTAGTCACTAAAGATGTGGATAACATGACAATTCACTCATTGTTTTTAGAGGGTATCATTTTTATTGTACTGACTTAAAAATCAGAATGACATCACAAAAAACAGGACGTTTCGAATAGTGGGAAGAAGGAGGGGGAAGGGACGTTGGTTTGGCAGTCATCCCTGCATTTAGGACGTACAAAACAAATCACCAACAAAGTTAAAAAAAATCGGTCAAAGAAATTGTAAAATAAAAGTATACCGGAGAAATAAAAAAAAATAATAATAAAGACAACAAAAAGCTTATGATGAAGAAAATTACACGTAATTCCTCCTGAATGGTCAAAGGTGAGTTGTGTTACTATTCCAACTTGCGTTTAAAGGCCGAGTCACACCTTTGCGTTTTTAGCCTGCGTCAGCTCAGCGTTATTGGAAATGAAAAATGCTACCTGGACGTACAGCATACGGAGACCAGACGGTGGACTGACGTTCGGCTTGCGCTCAACGAGCGTACGAAGAGCGTCATTTCACCGTATAACCTGTGTCTTTGTGCGTCAAGGGAACGTTTTTCATTTCCAAATACGCTGGGCCGACGCAGGGTAAAAACGCAAAGGAGTGAGTCGGCCTTACTGAACAATACTTGCTAAAAGCATCGCATTCTTTCGAATCATGGAGTTCATGATGGATTTTCAACATTCCAACATTTTCTAGCCCCGTAGCTAGGTTGGATTTTTACTTGCACCTCTCTCAACATTGGAACTTGCTGAACAAGCAATCACATCATGTTAACTTGCATGGATCAATGTAAAGCCCCGGTCACATAGGACCCCGGAAGCAACACGATTCACCCCGACTCGTTGTTCGGAGGCAGTTAACTGTGAATTAACAAAGAGTCGGGGTGAATCGTGTTGCTTCCGGGGTCCTATGTGACCGGGGCTTAAACCAGGTGACAACGTCACGGGCAAAAATTCTTCTTGTACATCTGTCAAAATATATCTTTAAGCTATTAAGGCAAGCTTGCTATAAGAAGACTAATAATGATGAAAAAACGAAATTTATGACAGATTGTCTGATGTACTAGCGAATTTAAAGAGATGGAACGAACGAACCAGCTCGGCCTCTTTAGCGGCTCATCGCCCCGTATGAGCGTAGCCGCCGCCTTCCTATTTGATAGCAACCACTGACGTAAAATTTTAGATTTTAAGACATCTTTTTAGTTTAGCTTGTCAGTCCATTGGCGGCTAAAAATTATTTGCATATCCTACATCGGCCTCTGCACAAATTTTAACAAAAGATCTATCTGTCAAGTTGTTTTAGTTCATAATGCAATATTGATTGAAACCTATTTGGGTCCTATTTGGGTGAAACACATATAACCAAGATAACGGTGTCATTAGTTTACAGATGACAGCTATATGACTCGAATTAAGAAGGTAAGTCATTTTTAAATCCTAACATATCTTTCTGGTTTGTTTGATCCGTCGAAATACATTCATGGTCTGTGTATGTTCAATTCCCCCTCTCTTTCACCAATTCTAACATATCTGCTGGTGATTGAAAACATACGTTCATGTGTCCTTGGCTCCATGCACTTTGAACATGTTCAAACCTATTTTGTCTAAAGTTAAAGGGGAACTTTATCCAGACATTGATCCTGTTGATGTACACTAAGTGAATGACCAAAAAAAACAAGATGAACGAACTGTATCAAAATGAGCAATATCGGATAATCCGTTGAAGCCCAAGTAAAGTTTTGATGAATGCAAATATTTTTGAATCCAGATTTTGTCTTCAAATCTAAAATGAAATGAAATATAGTATTATGAATATATTGCATAAAAGATTGTGTGGGTTTTTTTCGTTTTTGTAAAGTTGGGAGCAAATTCTGGGGTGCACGTTGCACGTTTTGGTGAAAAATCTCTGACAAAAGGTATGATTTTGCATTCTGCAAACTTTAATAAAACAATGACTCCAAATCACATAGTTTCTGTTTGAGGCTGTCAAAAGGTACAACATTGCACCCTTTATATACCCTTTTTGCTGAGTGTGTACATCAAAATGGTGCAATTATATCGTCCGTGTTTATACGAAGTGATGGGAGCCAAGGGCTATATATCGTTTCATGAGGACAAAGAAATCCCGACATAGCACCAATTCAACAGGCATCCTATCGAACAACGTGTTAATTCTATAGAAGGACACGTTTCAATCGATTTGTAAGTATTTTCGTGCAACAATACCATCTGGCTCCCGTCAATTCGTGAAAACACGGACGATACTACACCTTTTTCGAGTTTTGCTGCAGATTGCACCTTTTCGTGAAAGTTCGCACCCCGTGTGCACCCTGTTTTTAGTGTGTGGCTCAGACATGAATAATAAGTCATAAAAATGATGCAATATTGCACCTTTGGTTTGCCGCACATTGCACCTTTACACGACGGTTTGCACCATTTGTGCACCTTTTTTCTAATTGTGGTATCTATGAAACAAATGTCTAATTTCGCATTAATTGATATGTTTTACAAAAACTAATAAATTGGTGTTATTCGATATTTTCAGTGAAAATGGTGACAGTAATAAAGATGACATCGATGATGATCACCACGAAGCTACGGACGACGGGGTATATGAAACTCTGGATCAGGGAATGGATGACCGACTTGATCTTTCAGCGAAGCCGACATCGACGTTGGACATCGACTCCGTCCTCCAGAGGTTGCACGCGACGCCGTGGAGATTCCGGCCTGATAATCTGCGACGACTACGGTAGGGTGATTGTATCATGGAGGGTGGGGGAGGGGAGGGGGGAGCTTTGACGCCTAAACCCCATCCCTTTACCCTTCCCCTCCCCCGGGCAAGCGAACTTGGGGGCAAATTAGCCATTATTACTATTAGCTTTCTTTTAAACTCCTCAGGGATGCAAAAAAGCTCATAAAGACTCCCCCCCCCCCCCCACATTTTACTGGTTGTATCGTCGTGGGATAGGTCGGGTGGGATGGGGTAGACGCAAAAATTACAAGTAACAACTAGTCGGGACCCAAGGTTCAATGGTGTTCGTGTTCATCGGCTTGAGTAACCCGACTTGCACAGGTCAGATGGGGCAGATGAGAAGGGGTGGCAGTCACACGAAGAGCGTAGTACCAAATATCAACATTTAACAGTCTATTTCACTATCAAAGGAAAGGAGAACAATATAAGGGAGGTGGCTTTAGTCTGTGCAGATTTAATGTTCAGAGTAAATAATACACACAGCCCCCCCCCCCTACCCCCGCCTAACCATTTTTTGTTTGACAGTGACACTTGATACCTGTAGCCGTCCCCTCCTTTTCTTTCCTTTAAGGAAATTACGTATGCAATTATTATCAAATCATCCAATTATTGATTTGGATATTTATAGGTTTTCCAAGTAAATTTCAAAGTATACTTTCAAAATGAGTTACGTATCGAGCAGAGGGTGATGCTCGAATCGCTGAATCTTTTTAATAGAAAATAGGAAACTGGATAGAAAAACCTGTTCAATTGCTAAATATCTACAATTTTTATTCACTTTGTCTATATTCCTATGTATTTATTAGATCGTTCACTTGTGTATTAATTCTTCTCTATGACATGTTCTAAATCCATTGATATGTTTATATTTTTTTCTAGTTTTTATTAGCTGATAAACAAAATATCCCATCTCTGGATTCTTCTTTATTAATTCATTCAGCACATCTTCATGAAAGCACCGCAACACGCACATATTTCGTTGTCATTCGATCCCAATCAGAAATTCAATTCCATCTTTCGAAACTGTTAAAGTAGACAATTTTGATATTTCGACTCACGAGCGAGGGAAAATAACATCGGAAATGTCAGTAAAGGAAACGACAATTGTCATATTTCGCTCACTTCGTTGACAAGGGTCAAAGTAGTTCAAAGATACCGATGATAACTTGACCCAAATATGTTTTTTAGTATGATTATCCTGCTCAATATACCCTGACGAAAGGGTTAAACTGAGAATAGTTTCAGA
>BQKZ01004619.1:0-14203 GCA_036244855.1 Temnopleurus reevesii | reverse complement strand
AAAAAAAAAAAAAAAAAAAAATCCTCTCCTCCCGTTGGCCGTATGAAAAGCAAAGCAAATAAATGATAAATGATAATGAAAGTTATAATGATAAAGGAGATCACTTATTTTCTTTTCACCCGGGCTCCACCCCAACCACTCTCCGAATAGTTGCCTGATTATCTCAAATCGTAGATGTATGTTTGTGCACAGTATATTCTGGGATACTCTATGGGCCGACTCATCACACATTTCCGTTCCTAGCCTGCGTCGGCCCAGCATTTGTTATGACTAAAAACCGTCCCCGAGCGATAGAGGGCCAAATACATGCAATTTAGATTTATATACCTGAGACAGTCAAAGCATATCTCCAGAGGGCCTGATTGTGATTTACCTTATTTGAACATTTTAATTGAAAATATATGTATATATATAACTGTTCTGCCCCGCAATACAATATTGATTTGATACATGTATACACTCCTCGTATGAGTCTTCGCTCATCCAACTCAGGCTCCCCAATACCAAGATTATCAAAATCGTGGAGAGATCGTTCTTTTTCTCATGCTGGTCCAACCCTCCGGAACACGCTCCCACCAATCATCAGAAATTGCACTTCTGTCGATATCTCTTACTCGTAACTCCAACTCAAGCAGCATTCTTTCTACCTATTTACCTTTCTACCTTCAACCTTTCCTCCAACTTCCATCTACTATTCTTTACTGCGCCTTGAGCATCCAGTAGGGTGGATTTAGCGCATTATAAATTGCATCTATTATTATTATCCTTATTATAAATTTATGTCATATTCATTCCAGTATGAACACGTCATCAAACTTGAAACCAACTTGTATACCAGCTATGCCTTTTCCGGATGAGCTCTTTAAAGATACCACGAAGCCCCTTCCAAAGATCCTTCTCATTCGGCTTCCGATGTACCCACTGAACGAATTGATCGGCTTGGCTTCGTTAGGTTGCCGAATCATTCCGAAGAGCAAGGGACAGCTCGTAATGTGGGATCCTCGTATCAGCAAAATGGTGAATCGATTCTGGTACGATAATGGACTCAAACTTAAAATATCCTCAGGTAAGGCTTGTGACATATCATAACAAAAACAATGAAACATCAACAAAAGTAACGAAACATACAACAACATTATAGCCGAAATGATCAAGTTATATTCAAATTGAAAAACTAGGTCGTAAACGTTGATTATATTTATACATGAATACCGCCAACTAGCGGTTAATGTAAGGTGCAGTCTAAAAACCTAGTTATTTCCCCGTTTTGAAATGTCATAATCGTTTAACACAATTAATGTAGCGATAATTGACAAAAATAAATGCCCGTTACGAAACATCAAACGCTGTATTGCGACAAGGTACCCCTTTATGTGTTCTTGAATTATCAAGAAAATATATGTTTGCAGAAATATTTTTCCCGTATTTTCACGAAGCGAAGGAAGCCGAAGGGTAGTGTTGCATTAAGACAATTAACGGCTGACATAGCACCAAATACAATTTCAATCAAATTGTAACCACGGTGAAGGTTTTGTGCAACATTGCCGTTTGGCTACCACCCCTAAAAAAACATCGATATTTAAAATAATTTATAAAAATAAAAGAACAGAAACAGATGTTTCTCCGTCGCGATCGCCCTCCACGTATTCAAGGAAACACACGTCTTCGGATTGCACGTGGCCCTCGCTCTATCACCGGAACGTACCATGCGTAGGAAGGTGTCCTATAACTACTATGACCAGCTGAAAATATCTCTTCAGAGTTGTGTCAAATATATTTTGTTCAAATTTTACAGACAGTGTAATGAAGGAAACGAGAAAAAATATTATCTGGTGTAATTCCGTTACCGACAATCTTCATACCCTGGTGTCATCCATGTGGACAATGGGAATGTTTCTTCCTTCCCATATTATGCTAGCGCTCACTTTATGCTAATTCTAAGAGTTTGACTGGCCTGTAAGAGTCTGTCTCTGAGCTATGACAGAAAAAAAAATTACATGTAATTTCGTTACCACCCATTTGTAATTGCTCCCTTCGTGAAAACACCGATAATTGTTTTACACTCATTTCTTTAATTGATTTAATCTGAGAGCCTTGATCATCTAATTAGGATGAAATGTGCGCTATATTAGATCCACATATTGTCATTATTATCAATTAAAACTAAAATGATTTATCCACATAATCATGATAATAGCAACGACTTGATTTCTCACAGGGTTTTTCTCCGTCGCAATCTGACCCTTCGCTCTGCCACCGGAACGTACAAAGGTGCCCTATCACTACTACGACCAGCTGATAACAGAAATATGCTACATATAATTTTTTTTAATTTTAAAGAAAGTTTAATGACGAAAACGGGAAAAATTCTCTGGTGTAATTCTGTTAACGACAATCATCATACCTTGGAGCCATCCATGTGAACAGTGCATAATGTTTCTTCCTTCCCATATGCTAGCACTTACTTTATACTTTATCTTAAAACATTTGACTGGCCTGTAAGAGTCTGTCGCTGAGCTATGACAGAAAAAAATTACATGTAATTCCGTTACCACCCATTTGGAATTGCCCCTTTCATGAAAACACTGATTTTTTTTAATTTTTGTTTTACTTTCATTACTTTAATTGATTTGCTCTGAGCATCTTGATCATCTAATTAGGATGAAAAGTGTGCAATATTAGATTCATGTGTTATCATTATTATCAATTGAAATTAAAATGACTTATCCATATAATAGCGACGATTTGATTCCCCTTCAGGATTTTTCTCCATCGCGATCGCCCTCCACGTATGCAAAGAAACACACGTGTTCGGATTCTGGCCCTTCGCTCTATCACCTGAACGTACAAAGGTGTCCTATCACTACTACGACCAGCTGATAACGACCAGGGTCGTCCACGACTTTATTGAGGAGTTCAAAGTCATCTTGAATCTTCACGATCTCGGGATCATCAAACTTCACGTCGATGATTGCGGTGCGGGAGGAAGGTAAGAGAAGGAAGATGCCATTTCTGTTTGTAATTGGATGGTAAATAAATACGGCAGACATTTATTTCGAGTCTCTATCCCGTATCTTTATTTTGTTCAGTTGATTCATTTTAACTTATTTATACTTGTACGGTAAAAAGTAACATAATTGTCATCTATTTCATTTTGTTTGTTTGATTCAATGTTTTTTTTCTTCATTTCATTGACCCCCTAGTCCTTCCACGTCTCTCACAGTCCGTCACACGTTCTTGTCTTATTTCATTTATCCCCCGCCCCCACCCTTTCCCTGGCATAATGTTGAAAAGAATGTTCACCCTTGAATTATGCTTGATGCGCTGTGCATGGTTCAGGTCAGTGCAGAGGGTTGTCGCTGCCCCTTCACGTCTTTTGGATGATGACGTTCTTTTCTCTATACCATGTTCAACCTAATTTCTTTCTCTCTCTCTCTCTCTCTCTCTCTCTCTCTCTCTCTCTCTCTCTCTCTCTCACACACACACACACACACACACACACACACACACACTCTCTACCTCACCCCTCTCTCTCTCTCTCTCTCTCTCTCCTTCTCTCCCTCCTCCTCTTTCTCTCAATTTTGTTATGAGAAGAAGTTAGTTCCACATTTTGATTCTGTATACAGTACTATAAACGAACCGGAAAGTCACTGCTCAATCAATGTTTAGAAAAGACATGATACTTTCCAGGCATTTGACTCCATTCAAAACCATCGTTCTGAAATGAGTTAGGAATTCAGGAGAGTTGGAAGTTCGTTTACATCGGCAGTCTTGCGGTTTATTTACAATAATTTTTCATGAATAAAGTAACTATTTTCACACGCCTCCGCATACTTTATTTATGAATTCATGTCCATATTGTGACGAAAACTTAAAATAGGGTAAAAAAAAAAAGGTTAAGATACAAAATGAATATTGAAGGAAATAGTAATTGGACCAAATTGGAATTAGACTTATCGGCTATTGTCTTGCTTGTACGAATAAGGCCCAAGTCGACCGAAATTATTATTGGGAGAGATGTTATTGGACGATCTTATTCATAGACTGAGCGAATAAATTGGTTTACTAATAGATGCCATTTTTATGTGTACTTTATACAAAGGTTGTAATGGTTGGTCTTGACAACCTGAAAGCTTTCCCGGGGCTTGCCCGTCGTAGCAACACGTAATACGGAGCTTTAGCAAAGAATACGGGAGGGCCGATCAGGACGTTATTTCTAAAGCGCGGGATAAGCTAGCGGGCCGCTAAGGTTGAGAACGCCCGCTAGATTATCCCGCGCTTGAGAAATAACGTCCTGATCGGCCCTACCGTATTCTTTGCTTAAGCTCCGTAATGTATTCATCTGGTACTGACATTTTCAATGAGTACCAAGTATTTACATTTTTTGGCAAGAAACGTGCATAAATTTTAGTCTCTTGGAACGAACTGCCATGAAACGTTTAATGGACAAAGTGATGGGTGGTGTGGTGTTTGATTGAAAGGTGTTGGACATGTAAGACAACCCTAGTCCAGTTGAGGACTGTGTGCTCTGATAGCAGCCACTTCGGCATATTCTCTTACACTGAACACACATGGACTGCATAGCACTCAACCACAGAGTCCATACATAACCCTCTGATCTGTATACAGTCCATGGCCCGTATTCTGATATCAGGTTAAACTTAAACTCGAGTCTAAATCTGTGGTTTAAGTAGGGGTAGCTCAAAGTGCCAAAACTTTATTTAAATTGCTTAATTCCTATGTTAACTGCTCTCTTTTCCCATGCTCCAATAATGTAGAAAACTATTCAAGTTTTTATTCCGAGACAGTTTTTAATACAATGAGTGCCAAATGTGCTGGTAAATTAAACACCGACTTTTAAAGATTCAAGCCTCTTTTGGCTTCCCATACTTAAACCACAGATTTAAACTCTAGTTTAAGTTAACCCTGATATCAGAATACGGGCCCATGTGTGTTCAGTGTAAGAGAATATGCAGAGGTGGGTGCTATCAGAACACACAACTCAAGCTACGCTTTCAGGGTGCCCGCCTCCTTTGATTGTACTACATTGTCATGTTACTTTATATTGATAATGTTTGCAATAAAGGAAATAAATGTTAAATGTAGTTCAATTCAATGTGACTGTAGGGCAAATGTTCCTCCCTTTCGTGGCTCATAAAGAACTATGTCAGTGCAAAATACTACATTGACTAAAAACGTATAGGGCGGCATCTTCTAAATCATAATGGGTACAGGTCTTTATCTGATATAATCGATTTCATATCGCAATTTATGATGCGTGTCATGGGGGCATAAAAGCCGGTAATAATTGACAATATCACCGTGAAAAAGAATAAGCGGATTTCGACATATCAATACAAGCGAGTTTCAGCTTCTAAAGCTACTAAAAGCATTATCAAAAGCCGAACAAGCAGACTTTAGCCCTTAGGTCATTTTTTCTAACTTTTCGTTTCTACAAAGAATTGTGAGCGAGCGGGCTACGCTGTATGAATTTCTGTTGGCACCATTTTTTTTTTCTGCATTGCATATTTTTGCTATTCATCCATTATTTATTCTATGTGTGGTTTGAGGGGAAACAGGTAAATTATGTTTTTAGTAGACGAGTGGGCGTAACGGTCGTGCAATGGAATTGTGAGCGTATATGCCGTGTAGTTTCAAATATTTCATTTCGGTGTTCGTTATACTGGGGTTTGGTTCACGATCTGTGCACCGGTTGGGGCATTTAACCTGAGCATCTGATTATGACGTCGTAGTTGCTGATTTCTTTTGGACTTTATACATGTTGAGAACTTTTGAACTTTACAAAGGGAATGATATGTCGATAATTACGTGTTGATTGCTTTCATCCATACCAGGAGCTTTCTTTCTACGATTGAAATTCACCGAATTGAATGTCTTCAAGGTATGTTATTCATTAACCCGTTGAATTTGGAATTATCTAGTTCCATGCAGGCATTTCACGTCGAATGTCTCAATTCAATGTGCACAGCGGCTAAATATGCTTTAGTGAATATTTTCGTAATTATTTGCTAATCATAATTGAGAAAAATTTGGAATCGTCCTGTCTTGTTTTGATTATTTTGGACTAATTTGGATTTATTTTAAAGACGTAGTCACAGGAACGGAATGAAAGTAAAGCATGTCATCATCAGAGCAGCTATAATTATGAATAAATTCACATCTCATTCTTTCAAACGTGTGATGTCTTGTTACTCAGGGGCATGGGCGAAGGGGCGGATGCCACCGCACAATTTGTGATATATAGGTAAAAATGGGCGAACATGAGTACAAAATTGTAATTTTAAAAGCTTTAGTCTTTTTAGACCTCAGGTTTGATAGTTATATCCAGCTATCTCGATTAAACGAAATTTGTTTGTCAGTTTGGGAGCAGGGTAGCTTCAGTCTGGTGATTGGAGCTTACGCCCTATGCGTCTGTGGAATGATGTGTTCATTGTTGATGTATGAGAGGGCAGTTCATACTTTTCCGCATTTCTAAAATCTATGTTTCGATTTTGTAGAAACTCGTTGCATGTCCATTTNTGCATTTTCAACTGTTCCAAAGCATTGACCAAATTGTTTCAATAATTTGATATACTGATGTGCAATACTCTAAGTAAATGTTGACTGATTATATAGCTTTGGAAATTTGACTCGACTTGTGTCAAATAGAATTCGTGATGGTCAATATTCTTATTACTCCTCACGTACTGTGACATCACCGAGACATCAGTCTTTGAACGGTTTTTCGTTGCTACAGGAATCTAGCACTGTTGCAGAAATTGCCATTTTAACTAAGAGAAGAGCTTTTCAATTGATGATAGTGATATGTTTAATTAATACCTATACAGAAAACGAATCAGCCTACAAATTGTTGCAGAATTTGCCATTTTAGTTGAGTGAAAAGCTTTACAATTGCAGATAGTAATAGGTTTATACCGAAATTGAATCAGCCTAAGAACTTTTGCAGAACTTGCCATTTGAGCTGAGAGAAGAGCGTTATATTGACGATATTGACAAGAGAGCTACGTTTCCACTACGTCAACCAAGATGGGCTCCTCATCCGTCCCACTCGTCCTCTACGTCTTCGTTAAGTCCAGCGTACAGGACACGCGGCAGAAGATCCACGAGAACGTCCACAGCGTCTCCTCAGCGTTCCCCAAGGTTGACTTCCGCGTCCATCGGCTGGGGGCGGACCGAGTCTTTGATGACATGCTGGATCTGTTCCTCCGGACGCTGAGTGAGAATGACCTTGCCAGACTGCAGGGGGTTGTGGTCAATGGCTTCGGACAGAACCCGACCGGTGCTCTGGGGGATACGGAGTTCACAGGCGCATTCTTCAAGATGGTGCTACTGGCAATGCTTAGGAGAAGGTGAGTTGTCTTGAAGTATTAAACTATTGATTAACGAATTCTGTAATTCTCATAGACCTTGAAGAGGGACTATACAGTTGCGATAGTCAAAGGGATAAAGCAAAAATGCACACATAGGACGGTAAAATGAATAATATTTGTAGGAGATAAATCTTGAAAATGTGATCCAAACAATAGCTTGATATTTTAACAAATGATACTGCAGCACATAACCGTTGAAACAGAACTATTTCGGAAATCAAGTAGTTTTGACCTTATAACCAGTTGATGTTGATTTCTATATTTGTCTGCTGCTTAATATTTAATATCCTAAGATTTATGATGCCGTACTATGAAAAACACAGCACCTTGATTTAGCATTCATATAGGTTTACACAAAATGGTCATTTCAAATTGGAATTACTTCAACAATCATGGGGGCGTCACCAGTTTTTTTTCAAATGGGGAGGGGGTGTCTTTGGGGGTGCGCGTTTCAATGATTTTCTGACAAGGGAGTGCGTTTGGCGCCATTTTTATTCACATGTTTTTTTTTCACCCATAAGGTCTGTAGGGCTCGGATTCTGGAGGGGGGGGGGGGGTTGTGAGTTCGTACCCTTCGCACCCTGCCTATCGACTACCAAAGTCATATATGCATTATATTTTGATTCACATTGCCGTGAAATTAGCGCAGTGTTCTGGTACAATAAGGCCTATATTCAGACACACATTATATCTGCACTGTATATTACGAACAGGAGAATCTAATTCTGTTCACGTTGGCAGTAGGACAATACAAATATTACCAATGTGGGAAATCCGATTTGCCGACACAATGGTTTATTCAGACCATGTCTACTTAAAGGCTGACTCACACCTTTGCGCTTTTGAAAATAAAAAAAAAAACGCTCCCCAAGTGCTCAGTATAAGCTGATCAGACGATGGACTGGCGTTCGGCATACGCTCGAGGAACATATGTCGAACGTCAGTCCAACATATGACCTACGTGTTTGTATGTCCTGGAAAGGTTTTTAATTTTCAAAAACGCTGGGCTGACGCAGGCCAAAACGCAAAGATGTGAGTCAGCCTTTAGAGAAGATTAGCAAACACTTGTGACTATACCTGAATTATAAAGCTTTCCATCATTGATTCGGCTCTTGAATTGAATTGCCCGAGGAGTCCGGGGATGAAGTGTTTACAAGGGGATGTTTGAGTTTGTTTCTCTCTTGTAAAGTTTGATTTAACACTTTTGGATGTTTTTATAGAGGGAATATTTTTTCAATAGTCCAAATCAGTCCGTTTAGTCTAGATAGAGTCCTTCCCATGCCACCCCGCCTTCCCCATTCGTTCTGTCTCTCTCTCTCCTCTCTCTCTCTCTCTCTCTCTCTCTCTTACTCACTATCCCCTCCCCTCTCTGTCTCTCACTCACACACAAACACACACACACACACACACACACACACACACATACGCACTCAATATCCCCCTCTCTCTCACACACACACACACACACACACACACACACACACACACTCACTACCCCACTCTCTCTCCCTCTCCATCTCTGTATGTTTATCTCTCTCTCTCTCCCTATCTCTCCTTCTCTCTCTCTCCCACATACACAGACACACACACTGACTCTTCATAATTTTGAGGGTCAGATAGAAAACAAAATCTATGACCTGATGAGATCAGCACGTCGAACGTTACACATGGTGCCCTCTCTGAGTCAAATATTAATCCGTATATCGTTTCGCCATTTTGATGCTTGATTTCCACAAATGAAAAGGTGTCATTTTGCGAAAAATGTCATGGCTGTGGATTTGTTTTCTATTCAACCAATGCATGGCGGAAGTAATATCGATGTTATGATAATAGAAACCTTTAAACGAATTCAGCTGGAAAGAAATAAACTGCATTTTGCAAAATAACATATCTGTGTTTACAAGTGAAACATGATATTCGTGCAGACTATCAGAAAATGGTGTACGTGCACCAAAGGTGGAGTTCGTCTTTATTGAGTGAAATAACTTGATTGAAGTAAATGTAAATTCTATTTCATGTTATTTTTTTTTATTAAGAAATACTAATTTCTGTTCAATTCATCTATAAGGGTTAATATTTCGAATTTATATATACAGTGCCTGCTGTGGATTTATATACCTACTTCCATATTACGCACAAATATATTTCGATTGTCGTGATGACACCGGACGAGGTCAAAACTTTCACAAGACCAAACTTACAAACTTTATTTAGCTCTTCTGAATTCTGATTGCACAATAGCTGAGCACATATGACAGAGTCCTATTTACATGATGCCGAGTGGCTAATATTTGCTTTAGACAAGAATGCTGTGAGCAAAGTACAAAGTTTATATTCCGAATAAAAGAAAAAGACGGGCTATGTTTATTTTTTTCTTTTCATTTGACGTGAATTTGTGTCACACTGGTCTCGGGTCAGAAGGTGGTTGACAAGTAAACTTGATTTTTCTGGACACTTCGAGTTGTGCCAGAAAAGTCGTAATACAGGAGTATCCCCTAATAAATGTAGCACTTGATGTTAACTCTTTTTCCTGATTCGCGACTGAGAAAGGGTTATGTTTCATAAAGATATTCGCAGAGGTACACACGACTCTGCGCACGACTGGTGATCCCTTTCTTCATTTGATGATAACCCCTGTTGCTCTTCGCACCTGAGAAAGGGTCACCAGTTGCTCGTAGAGTCGTGCGTAGATCTGCTTACATCTTTATAAAGCACTGTGAGAGCCCCGGGGGTATATAGACCCCTCGTTTTATTAAGGGGGGGGGATGAAAAGAGCAGTTTTTTTTAGGAAACAAATCTACCAAAGTTGGTCACGGAGGGAGATGGAATTTGAAAAGGCTCTTTTTTTTTAATCATTTCTCTTCGTGTCACCCACAATAAGTGGAATTACTTCCATTTTTGTCAATAGGACCTTGTTGACATTTTTTGCGGGGGGGGGGGCTGCCTGGATCTCCTGACAACCCGAAATCCATGTATATTTCGATGAAAAATATAAGCATCATTGTGCATGATAAAGATTTAGAGGCCTAGGCCTTGTAGTAACAATGCCGCTTATCTCCGTATTCGCCAGGGTATACACTAGTAATTCTTATGCTATATTCTTCGTCCTATTTCACACAGATTTTTTCCTTTCTTCACTCACAGAAATCTCCTATCTTTATCTGATGGATTACTGAAAAAAAGAAAAAGTTGAGCACAATGATTCATCAATCTTAAAGTCCTTGCTGAATAAAAGGCTTGATATAGTTTTTTTTTCTGCGAACGTTTGAAGTCTTTTTTTTTTTTGGTTCAATACAAGTTTTGATATTTGGCCTGATCATTTTCATTTTGGGTTAACTTTTCAATTAAGGGAGAAGTCCACTCGAAACACTCCACTCAAAATAGCCAAGCATATTCCGTGAATTTATGCTTATTGGGACCGCAAAAATAAAATGATTATGTTTACGATGATCGCTGAAAATGATGTGTAATTTGTATAGTAAAGCCACAGTCACGTTAGTTAGGTCCACACTGAGAGTCGAACCCTGAGCATAAGGTTTCAGAAACCGATAGAAATACAGAAGCTTATACGTGCAGAATAAGAGCGAGTTGTTCAACTCGCCAGGGCACCTCGTTTTGGTAGGAAAAGCGACTTGTACAAAATCAAAATGGCGCTGCACGTACAGGCTTCTGTAGGACTGTCGTGGTTCCATTGTGGCTCTTACTATAGAAACCCTGATTCAAATGAATCAACTTGATTATTTGTCCAGTTAAGTCATCTGAGTTATGTAACCATCCTTGTTCACGGGCAGTTAATACGTAGGGATTAATCAGGACTCAATGGAAAAAGATTCGTGTTGAGTCTTGTTGAATCGGGGCTTCTATGTGAGAGCTTCACAATTATCTAATTGCAATTAAATAATTAAAAATGTTATTTCCAACCCTTTCTTATTTTCAGATCCCACTCATCACAGCGCATCGCAATCGTGTGCGCGCAGAGCTTCAGCCACACGTTCACGCAACAAGCCGAATCAATACCGGCCGATTCAGGGTCTGTCTTCCAGTTCATCCCGCTGACTACCAGCTACCAGCCTTACCAGGTCAAACCTGATTCGATGCCCCGACCCAGTGGTGTCTCACTCGACTTCCAGAGGCTGGTTAGTCATGTTTTTCAGCCGCCTAGTGGGAACTTCTTCCAGAGGCACAACGAGACGATGCATGGTATGAGCTCGATCATCAGGAGCGACCACTTCTGATGCTATGTCAGGCAAATTCAGCAAACGTTCTTTGACCTGTCAAGGCTTCTTCAGAAACTCGATCATCAAAAGAAACCACTTTTGACGCAATTTCAGGCAAATCTAGCCCTTCCCTTGACGTATGAAGAGTTTTTATCAAAGCTCTATCACAAGGATCAACCAATATTGTTATCATGTTGGGAACTTTGGCAAAGTCCTTCCTTTACAAGTTAAGAAATTTTTTAGAGGTCTGTTCTTCAGGAGCGAACACTTTTTGTCTGTTTGTCAGAGCAACTTAGGAGAGACCCGATACCAACAGTTTCTTGAGGCTCTTTAAATCAGGAACGACCACTTATGTTGCCATGTTGCCATGTCAGGCAAATTTAGCAAAGACCCTCGCTGACATGCCACGAGGTGTCCACAGACTCTATAACTAGAAGCGACTTCTTCTGTTGGCATGTTAGGTAGATTTTAGCCGAGATCGTTGTACCAGATGGATTGAATACATGAGGACTGATAATTGAAAGAAAGATAGTGAGAATGCATCAAACAGGCTTTTGATCCTACTGTGAGCAGAAGGGACAAATGAATTTTACAAAGTAAAATACTTCCATTCAAACATTTACCATGGCTATATACACACAAAGGAAATAGTTCCCTGACTCTATTTCACATTTATCCACAAAATAAAGGGGAGGGAACTTTCTTTTGTGTGTATCTAACTTGGATAGTCTTGTTCTAGATAGGCATACGTGGTGCGTTGGCACTTTGTTGCCCAGATTTTAGTTTTAAAAAGTCAAGAGGGTATAACATATCAAATTTAGTTATAACTTATTCGAGGAGTTGACATCTGAGGTCTGGGAAATAAATATAATTATGATGTGTATTTTAGACCACAGTGATTAATGTAGCACTTTTATTTTGATTTTCTTTATACTTACGCTTAAAGCCCCTGTCACATAGAGCCCCGGAAGCTACACGATTCAACACGACTCGGAGGTAGTTAACTGTGAATTAACAAATAGTTTTGTTGAATCTTATTGCTTCCGGGGTCCTATGTGACCGGGGCATTAAGGACTGGTGGATTAGATGACTAGATATTTCATTTCGATGACTAGATATTTCATTTCTGATACTGTATTTTCTGTCCTTTGATAAACATGTTTACACCATGGTTCTTAGAACGTTATTCACACTTAAACATTATAGCCACGAGTTTACCCAACACTGGGCAACATACATGTAATGTCAACACAACTTCATGTATTCGTAAAAATTTGTCTAACTTATGGTCGAATTTGGCAATTTTACCACGAAATCGAGATATTGTTAAGACTATGTTGTCGAGTGTTGGGTATAACGTTTCCTGAACAGGGTGATAATTCCAAACCAACTTGGTGTTTATATCGACAAATAAAAAAAATCGCGTTATAATAACACCAGTTATTAAAAAAGAAATTGATTACGCATCCTGGGTGTGTTCCATGAAGTTTGTCGCAGCGACACTCAGTCAGTCTTCGACAGTTACCATAGCAATCGTCAAAGTATTTCATCCATTCAAAATCAAGAAACAGTTGACTAATGGTCGATGCGAGTATCTTTCATGACACACCCAAACACCCTCCGAGTGTTGATAAACGAATGCATTTTAGATTGGAATGAATTAAATGACTTGCTAGGGCTGTTCTGGAGCTCGTCTGGTGTTACCCAATATAAACATCGATTCGGCGTTGAATGATCAGGGCGATGTTTCACCAAGAGATAAGAAACACTTTAAGATCGACTGGTATCCCTTCTTGTGTGTAATAATGGTTCACACTATTACGCGCATTCAGCGCAAGAACTGATACCAGTCGAACGTAAAGTCGTTCTTTAAAGTCTTTCTTATCTTGGTGAAGCACCGCCCTGGCCGATGTTTGCTGTCTATGTTTTAACCTATATCAAAATATTGTAATAATCATAATATGACATGATTTTATAGTTCTGTGCTGACAATTAGGTTATAAAATTTTATATTCTGGTCGTCTCATAGAGCATGTTCGTACCAGAGAGGTGTTTCACCAAGATAAGAAAGAACTTTAAAAACGACTTCAAGTTCGACTGGTATCAGTTCTTGCGCGGAATGCGCGTAATAGTGTGAACCATTACACACAATAGTCGTTTTAAAGTCTTTCTTATCTTGGTGAAACACCACCCAGACCTTGATCCAATGCGAGCCATACAGCGTCACTTTATAACGATTTCATCAAAACTTTTTACCACCTGGTTTTAAATGCGAACCTTATTCTTAAACTGTAACTCCACGCCAAAATAAGTTGCTTTGATTAAAAGCGCAAGATTTAGACGGACATGTTTTTTTTTTTAAAGTATGAGGGAATGAAACATGATTTGTTTGTTTGATTTGTACGCTTTAAATTAAAGCAAGATATTTTTGGCGTGGAATACCTATGATATTCAACTAGATGATTCGTATGAATGCATTATCTTATCACATTGTGTTGTCTTTTTATGGGGCATTTTGGATTTTCTTTCTACCTTTGATGTTAAAGCATTAGTATATTGCGCTTTTTCTTCTTATAATATTTAAAGGGTAGATAG
>BQKZ01004618.1:36488-46914 GCA_036244855.1 Temnopleurus reevesii | reverse complement strand
GGAGAAGAGGAGGGAAAGAGGAGAGATGGGAGAAGAGGGAGGAGGAAGAGAGAGGGGGAGAAGACGAGAGGGGAAAGAGGAGAGGGGGAAAGAGGAGAGGGGAGAAGAGGGAGGGAAAGAGGAGAAGAGGGAGGGAAAGAGGAGAAGAGGAAGGGAAAGAGGGGAGAGGAGCAGAGGGGAAAGAGGAGAAGGGAGAAGAGGAGGGAATGAGGAGAGGAGATGGGAGAAGAGGGGGAGGGGGGAACAGGGGCAAAGGGGGATGGATCTTGGAGGGGGAACGAGAGAGAGGGGAGAGGAGATGAGAAGAGAGGGGAAGGAGGGGGGAAAGAGGAGATAGATGAGGGAGGGTAGAGGGGGAAGAGGGAGGGGAGAAGAGGAGAGGAGAGGGGAGAAGAGGTTCCCTTTAACAAGTTGATGATGTGTCCTCTGTCAAACACGGGACTGGGATACACAACACACAAACAGGCTTTTGTGTGTATCTGTACCAGTTTTTAAAAGTGTAGCCAGGGACACACCCCTGATTTTCTAAAATGGAACTGTGGACTTCAAACCATATGTATCTGTTTGCCACTGATTTGAATATAGACACACTTATATCACAGATGCCAACCGCTCTGGAATATGGGTGAGATCAAAATGGGAATAACGGAACAGCCTAACCAAAGTGAGAGCAAACATAACACAATAGAGTGGAAACTCGGTATAATGAGGTGCTTGGCAACATCAAAAATACCTTGTTATAGCAGTAATCTCCTCATAGCATAATTAAAAAACACTTAACGGGGTGTTGCTCAAAAGTTGCAATTGATCGCAAGTTGCAGTTGATCGAAACGTGCCAATCAGAATCATTGTTTCATGCGCGTCTTGTTAAATGTGCATACTGTGCGCGAATGAAAATGCGCGCAATTTGCAAAGTTGCAGTTGATTTTGAACAACACCCCCTAACTTATAAAGAACTGGGACCATATTTTTTACCTCTTTGTAACAGATATTTTGTTATATCAGATCTCTTTATACCGAGTTTAAACTGTATTCATACTCACAGCCATTCAATTGTAATGAAAGCCTTATTCATATAAAAATACACCTCAAGTATATTCCAAAATGGTTGGCATCTCTGCTGTATAACAAGCACAGAAAACATGAGACTTAGCATGCACGATATCTTTTAATAGAATGCATACAATGCGGTTTGAACAAGCATCAATACACTGAAGTGTTATAAAACTAACACATATAATGGCTCCCCCACGAGGTTTCGACACGCTATGTCGCTAAAATTTTGTATGTGCTCTTTGCGATCATGATTTTATTATTTCAAGTCTTGCGCAACTTTTGAGACCAAGTTTGGAATGATCCAGTATACTTTTGTTTTTACACCATGCATGTTTGAAAAAAAATTGTCACGCCCAAGATGGTTAAAAATGTCATCGCATGTACAAAGTCAATGCAAATTGTGTTTTGAGGGACATTATTAGAGTCATAAGAGTATATTTTCAATTCATTTCATACATCAGAATTAAAATTAGACGAGGATTCATGAATTTTGACTAAAAACGCATTTTTGTGCTTGACAAAAATTTGTTGAAGTAGGCATGACAAATTTGGTGTCACAAGTTGCAAGATACTTGAAAGAAAACTTCATGAAACATCATGGCAATACCCTTTCAAATGACGGATATGTCGCATCAAATGTCAAGGGGGTTCGAAAGTTGCAATAAAGTACAAAATTCATTTGCACACAGACCTCATCACTATCGAGACACCTATGAAGCGATTGAAATTGGATAAAGATCACCTGAAACATGCAATTAATCACAACTTTCTAGCAACATTCACTATCTCCTTGAATTATGATTATTTTGTCCTATTCAGAGTTTAAGCAGAACTAAAAAGTACAGTCAGACCTCATTATAATGAGGTCCTTGGGACCAGAGAAATTCTCTTTATATCGAAACCTTTTAATATCAGGGCCAAAATACAATAAAATACAAAGAGATGGGATCAGGAAAACTACCTTGTTATAACAGTCAAGATATCGTTATATCAGTGCTCATTATAACGAGGTCGAACTGAACCATAATACAAGTACATTTGCTTTTGCACTGTGAGCAGAAGGGGCGAGGCCTAGGACAAAGTAAACAAACTCCATTCAAGCATTATCAATGTCTAGATACACACAAAAGAAGTATCCATCCTTCTTATCCCATGGAAAAATGTTGAACAAGAGTCGCAGCTGGGGATTTCTCTTGTGATCATGAAACTATTGTGAATGCTTGAATGAAGTTGTTTTCTTTGTCCCAGTCATTTGTCCCTTCTGCACACAGTGTTGCATATACAGATTTCAAAGTGCATGTTTTTTCGAGCCTTAAAGTTACAGGTGGGTACTGTTACATGTTACATGCAGCCTCAGTTTTATGGAACTCAGTCCCAAATTACCATAGAAATATTTCCAATTTAGATAAGTATAAGGCTATGCTTAAGAAGTATTTGTTTAACAAATAGATTGCATGTATATAAACCCAGTGCATAGTATCAGATATACTTAGCTTTCTTGCTTTTTAAATCGGATCTATCTTCTCCATTCTGTTATTTCTTTTTCTGCTCTGTAAGCGCACAGGGCATGTCCTAGCTATGTGTTATGCGCTATATAAGAACTGAATAATATTATTATTAAAATGTCTTTTCTTGTGATAATTACGGTAAATAAAACACTGTATTGAAATTCAATGCTACTCGATCCTTGCATACTGACAGGCCTTCCTTTGACAATTACATTGTACAATACCTTCATTTCTAGCACATCTTCAAACAAATTAAAAAAATAACATCACATTTTATGCAATAAATTTTTTACAATAAACAGGTCAAACATCACCCTTTGACATTAGATTCTGTCTTTATTTAGATCATAAATGAATTTAAATGAAAAAAAAAATCATATCAAAAGAGATTCTGATGTATTGGTGATGGCGAGGATTTAAACAAATTCATACTAATTATTTACAAATTATGAACCATTTCAAAAATGTAAGGCCCTAGTCTCACAGAAGCCCCGATTGAACATGATTCAAAATGACTCTTTGTTTAGGGGCAGTTAAATGCTTACTGAAAAAAAGGGGTTGTGTTGAACCATATTCAATTGAGGCTTCTATTAGTGGGGCTTAAAGCCCAAATACAGTTTTGGTAACGATTAAGAAATGTAAATTTTACGGGATGTTTATCATGACATATGTATCTTACACACATTTCGAGAGCAAAGCATAATCTTTTACGAACCGATTCTGTTTGAAAATTTTAATTTGACCGTTCAACCATACTTAGCGCCCTCTCTTGGTAATAACAATATTTTGTTTGTTATCAAGCATATGCAATAAAATTTCCGAGATTTGACAAAAGAATGATAAAAAGGCATACACGAAAATTAAATTCTGAAATTTTCATCCGATTCTGTGCACGAAACGGTGTCCTTTGTGGCGAAAGAAAATATTGAATAAGTGTCGGGGTACACGATGCTGAGATATTTTGCACATTTAAGGTTATAACTTTACCAACACTCATTCATTTTTCACACAAGTTTTTGTGCAATATATTCATGACACTATATTCCATTTCCTTTAGATTTGGAGACAAAATCTGGAGACCAAAATATTCGCTTTTACCAAAACTTTACTTGGGCTTTAAAGACAAAGTAGAAATACAAGCAATACATTTGGCATGGAGTCAGTTATAATTCATACGTCCTTCAAATAATTGTTGTATCTGGTAGCATACTGATTATCTGGTACATGTGCAAGCCAAAACAATTAACTATCAGATGAATTTCATCCAAATCTGATCAATTTGATAAAGATAATTCACATTTTGAACATGCACTCTATGTAAGATCATAATTTTTTCTATAGTTCAAACACGATCGACTGCAATAATAGTTGAATCAGTAAAGCTTAGAAGGCTTCCATACAATATATTTTGACAAGTTTCAGCAAATATTACAGCTTCTTCATACAATGCTATGTGGTACAAATGTTCCATACAGTCAGAAATCCCCTATCTGGACAGTGTTTCACCATATTGTTCTTAAAGTTACAAACAACTTTGAGAAAGACTGGAGTACGTTAACGACTTGTCACACGCGTAAGATTCTCAATCATTCAGCACAAGAACTGATACCAGTCGAACGTAAAGTCGTTCTTAAAGTCTTCCTTATCTTGGTGAAACACCTCCCTGGGCAGTGTTTCACCATATTGTTCTTAAAGTTACAAACAACTTTGAGAAAGACTGGACTACGTTAACGTCTGTAATACGCGTAAGATTCTCGATCATTCAGCAGAAGAACTGATACCAGTCGTACGTAAAGTCGTCTTTCGTATCTTGGTGAAACACCTCCCTGGACAGTGTTTCACCATATTTCACCATATTGTTCTTAAAGTTACAAACAACTTTGAGAAAGACTGGAGTAGTTTAACGAGTCTAGTACGCATAGGATTCTGATACCAGTCATGTGTAAATTTGATCTAAAGTCTTTTGTAACTTGGTGAAACACTGGGTGCCCTGGAGAAGTTGCGACTAGCTCTCACGCCTACAAGGGAGTTGGCTTGATATAAGAGACCCTACGTTTTCAGAGACTCCAACTTTTCTGCCTTTGATGAGTCCATTAGAAAAAAAGATCTTTCGTTTGATTTTTAATTTCTCTCGCTTTACCCATGATTGTCCATTTTTCTCCTGTTCAACCATTAAAGTAAGATGAAAATTTCACCGTTGTTTTATTTTCGTGAATCTTGCGAACATGAATGGAATTCGCTAAATCTCTTTGGAATTGGACCAGAGGTCTCCCACTCTTCTGTTTGATTTTTAATTTCTCCCCCTTTATCCGTGATTTTCCCTTTTTCTCCTGTTTCAACCACTACTAAATAAAATGAAATTTTTGCTGAGGTTTTGTTTTTATGAATCTCACGACCTAAATTCGCTAAAATTTTGACCCTTGATTATTCAAGGTAAATAAAAACATTTTTTTGCCAATTATGCATCTGGGGCGGTATTCTGGTAGGTGTCTTATCTCAAAATATTATCTTATCTTTAATTTGCTATTCTGGAAGGTGTCTTATCTCGGTGTCCTAACTTTTGTCTTATCTTTTGTCTTATCTCCTCTGCGCGTCATGAAAAAGCAGTGCGCAACGTATTGCGCGCAAAAAGACAAGATAAATTGGTATTCTGAAAAGTGTCTTATCTTTTGTCTTATCTTTTCTAATGTATTACTTCGCATAGAGACTTAGGACACCTCCTAGCTGTCTTATCTCCGTCATGGCGGCAATTTTTCTTGCATTAAACGTAATTAGGAAATAGATCATGTTTAGAAACGAATGTCTGAGAATGAAATACCGATGCAGACTTTCAAAAAGTTGTTTTGCTTTATTTTTTTTATGAATTTCGTTTATCTGCGACTTGATGCAACAGGATGAATTTGTTTCACATGTCCTCAAAACAAGCACGTGATAATTAGGACAATTAATTTGCTAGCGCGCAGTACGCGAAGTGTTCCAGCGTATTGAAACTGTGTTGCGCAGGGGCTTCAGCTGAGGTTTTCATTGGTCAATGAGCTTGAGAGAGGAATGGAACATTGATTTTGATTGGTTATTTGAGATAAGATAGGCGGGTCCTAAGAGAGATAAGACAGAGAAAAGAGAGTTTTCAGAATACCGATTTAAGACTGTCTTAGCACTGTCTTATCTTAAGGAGATAAGACAAAAGATAAGACACCGAGATAAGACAGCTACCAGAATACCGCCCCTGGATTTTAGAAATATCCTGATATGGGAATTCCAACTGTATGCAATATCAAGTGTCCAATGTTTTTTTGGCTTTATACCCCCATGCTAAGGAGGATAAATGCTTGGTACGTATTGGCAAGTGCATTTCATAACGTCTTGAGTCGCAGTGGTCTATGCTTACTTTAATGGAGATAACAAACGTATATCCAGGGCGCTACAAACCGACTTGCCCAGGGCAACAAAATTAACTTGTCGGGCAGGTAAATGAAATTGTCACTTGCCCAATTGGGCAACTAAAAGAATTATACTAATTTTCCTCTGAATGCAAATTGGCATTGGCCATCAATTTCGGGCAAGTCAAACTTTTGTTCGGGCAAGTGATTGGAAAACTTGGTTGCCCGACTGGGCAACTGGTGAAAAAAATTCTTGTAGCACCCTCATATCATAAGAGTATGCGGAAAGGGGTTCACCATTTAGTGCATAACAAATGAGTCTGTGGGTTGTTGGTGGGTTGACTTGTGCCACCTCATTCAATTCCATAGGTAGTAGGTGCGTTGTCTAGTATATGTGATAGGTTTCTATGGGTCAAAGGTGCGTCATCTAGTATATACCATGTACATCCGTGGGATGTAGATGTAACATCTAGTGTATGTGATGTGGATCTATGGGTTTGAGGTGCGTCATCTAGTATATATACCATGAACATCCGTGGGGTGTAAATGTAACATATTTTCATGTATTATCCAGTTTATGTGATGTGGCTCTATGGGTTTGAGGTGCGTCCTCTAGTATATATACCATGAACATCCGTGGGGTGTAAATGTAACATATTTTAATGTAACATCTAGTTTATGTGATGTGGATCTATGGGTCAAGGGTGTGTTATCTAGTATATATTCATGCACATTCATGGGATGTAGATGTAACATCTAATGTTTGTGGTGTGGATCTATGGGTTTGAGGCGTGTCATCTAGTATATGTCATGTGGATCTACGTGTTTCAGGTGTGTTAACAAGAACATACAGAGATGCCAACCATTCCAGAATACCCATGGACTCGAAATAAAAAAGGGAATAACTTAACAGCTGAACAAAAGTGGGAGCAAACATGACAATGATAACCAAACTCTCGGACAGTCCCTTGAAGTGAAAGCCTTGAATTCATAATACACCTCAAGCATATTCCGTAATGGATGACACCTCTGCATATAAGCCAAGTGCATCCATGGGATGTAGATGCAACATTTAGGGGGTGTTGTTCAAACCTTGCAAATCGATCGCAAGTTGCAGTTGATCGGAACGCGCCAATCAAAATCATTGTTTCAGGCGCATTTTGTTAGAAGCGCAGACCATGCACAAATGAAAATGCGCGTTAAAACTTCCAACTTATTTTCAGTTGATTTGCAATCAATTGCAATTTTTGAACAACACCCCCTTAGTGTATGACATGTGGGTCTATGGATTGTAGGTTTGTCATCTAGTGCATATGTCAGTGGATTATGGGTTATAGGTGTGTCATCTAGTATATGTCATGTGCGTCCGTGGATCATATTGGGCCATACGCTCATGTACATCTGTCATTCCTTCCTCCTCCATCTTGCGTCTGGAAAAAGAAATTGAAAAGAGAGATGTTTCGTTAAGCTTAGCTTTGTGTAAACCATTCAGGACTGGCTTTATTTTACCAAAAAATTAAAACAGTAATCCTTTCGTAGGTTGGCAACACTAAACTTTTCAATTCTCTTTCCAATGCATTCCAATTAAACATAATGCCACCAAAATAAATTGCCATCTTATTTGTTGATACATAAAATGATGCCAATTTGCGTGAAAACGGAGGATTTTTACATGTTTAATGTGTTGCCAATTTAAGTAATTGTGAATGAATGAAAGAACTTTATTACCAAAAAATTGAATATAATAAAATACAAACATGTATATATCACAAAACATTGGTAAAAGGACACCAAGAAATAGCAAAACTGCTAGTAGGGTATGGCGCCCAGGTTCATTAAAACAAAAACCTCTGCAAAAACAGCAAATTGTGGCACAATAAAAATTGTTTCTCTTTTTGCACATGCATCTGGTATATTTTTGGCGTCCTTCATCAAAAGTTAGTGAACCAAAACTCAAAATTTGTTCCATCATCCTGAAAGAGTTAAAGGGGAACTTTTGTGACACTGTATATTTCAGATTAATCTTCTTAATATGCATCCATATCCACCACATTTTTAACCTCTTTTTATTTCATAGAGGTGAAAAATCAAGAAATGTTATGGTTGCTTGGAACGCCCCTCAAAAACGGACCGCACGGATCCGGTGGGTTGGGACACCGATCTGTCAATCATCATGACGTCATATACCGGTACAGACATTGCTGAGCAAGAACCGGCATTTGCGTGTGTCATTCTATGCATTTATGATATTGTTTGGCGCCAATCATACCCGCGATTTGACAATTTTTTGTTTATACGCGGAACATGGTGGATTCTTCAGAAGTTGAGGAAGACAGATATTCATGTCCTGACTCGGATTTCGAGGAGGATATTGAACAAGAAGGAGAAATATTAGGGGCACAATCCTACATGTTTAAGTCCGTGGTTTTGATGCAGGACTGGATATGACGTCACAGACCCTGCCTGTCAATAGATGTGCCGTAGATGGGGTATTTCTGGGAGGCGGGGCATAGCTCTTTCACCCAGATGGAAATGTTGGTGGAAAATATTTTTTTTTAAATGCTAAGAGGCGTATTTTGTTCAGGAAAATGGAATCATTATGTAAAGATATATGTAATCTTCGATATATAATTATACAGAGTGTCATAAAAGTTCCCCTTTAACATTCTCAAGCAAGTAAATAATGTTTAGTCCAATGTCAAAATGATTTTGCAAAACGGCATAGTTATCATTCAACAAAACAGGTGTTGCTAGTAAGTTGCAATCAAATGCCAGTTGCAGTTGATTGACTATTGGTGTGTTGCTCAAAATCAACTGCAAATCAACTGCAACTCTGCACATTGTAACGCGCATTTTCATTCGCGCACGGTATGCGCATTTAACAAGACGCGTGTGAAATAATGATTTTGATTGGCGCATTCCGATCAACTGCAACTTGCGATCAATTGCAACTTTTGAACAACACCCCCACAGACACACAAATAAAAATACTAGTTGCAGGTCTGAGGTGTGTCTTGTGAGAAGCATAAATCATGCCTAAATGAAATGGTACACACACCATTCAAACAAACAAACTCTCCTAAATACCTCTAGTTATTATTATTATTATTTATTCGGTAAATTCAAAACAAAACAAAACAAGTTGAGAGGCGAGAGTCAGAACCACTACACCGAGACACTTCCACCTACCTTTTAGTCCTCTTATCATGTTGTTTTTCAGCCTCTGAGTCATTTCCGCTGATTTCGCCACAGGACGAGCAAGCGCTATCGTCACTCGAGCTCGAACTAGAGCTATCCGATGAACTATCGGACTGAAGCCCACTCGGCTTCGATAGATCGACATGATCAGCCATCGCTGCAACCTCAGGCCACTCTCTCTGTAACAGAAAAAGATATTACAATAAATTTATGAAGGGTGATACAAGCAAGCACTATCGTCACTCGAGTTTGAACTAGAGCTATCCGATGAGCTATCGGACTGAAGCCCACTCGGCTTGGAAAGATCGACATGATCAGCCATTGCTGCAACCTCGGGCCACTCTCTCTGTAACAGAAAAATATTACAATAAATTTATAAAGGGTGCTACAAGCAAGCGCTATCGTCACTCGAGCTTGAACTAGAGCTATCCGATGAGCTATCGGACTGGAGCCCGCTCGGCTTCGATAAATCGATATGATAAGCCATTGCTGCAACCTCGGGCCACTCTCTCTGTAACAGAAAACAAAATTATAGATCATTTTGTATTAGTTGACCAAGGCGATTTCAAAGGCTATGTTTTAAAGCTTTTAATCACTGAAACACAACACCAAAAAATAAACATAAAAAAATAAGATAAAAATCTGAATTATTTTTGTTTTCTTATTATTAGAATCAATGAGCATTTAATAGGCGGGTTTACTTATATTCAAATTTCTGTGCTTTTCTTGCCACTGAATGTAGTTACGTGGTATTCCTTAAAACGTTTGATACTAATAAGACTACAGTACTTGGAATCCAGTTTGCATACATTACCTGTTACTATGTCGGGCAAGCCTCAGGCAAGCCTTAGGGTTGTCAAGAATAACCTTTCTGTTAAAGGTATGCATAAAATTCGCATCTAGTAGTAAACCTGCCTATTCAACGAACGTAAGTCAAAAGGCAGACTATGGGGGTGTTGCTAGAAAGTTGAGATCAATTGCACGCTTTCGTCGTTTGATATGCACCAGTTAAAATCATTGTTACACATGTGTCTTGTTAGTAGAGCAAACAATCCACATATAAAATGAGTCCAACAATTATTTGCATCAAATTTGCTGTTGATTTGCAAGCAATTGCAACTTTCAAGCTACGACCATTAGGAATCTCTAGTCAAGGTAAATTTAAAATGTGAAGAATGAGATAGCTGAACAAGGACTCTAGTCAAGGTAAATTTAAAATGTGAATAATGAGACAGCTGAACAAGGACTCTAGTCAAGGTAAATTTAAAATGTGAATAATGAGAC
>BQKZ01004617.1:22575-49440 GCA_036244855.1 Temnopleurus reevesii | reverse complement strand
GTTAGAGGAAACGGGCGAATGAAAGGGTTCTTGCCGACACTAGGTAATTACTGGGAAATTGTTACTTGCCCGATCGGGCAAGTGAATATTTCATTTGCTTGCCCGACGGCCCAATTTGGTTGCCCCGGGCATTCGGGCCAGCGGGTTTGTCGCGCCCTGGGCTGCCGGGCTAAAGCCAGGGTAGTAATAATGTAAAGTGCCTTGAGCACTCAGCAATGAGAGTGGATATGTGTGCTATATAAATTGCATATATTATTATTATTATTATTATTAATCTTATATGATCTCCCTGGCCTATTTCTCTTTTTCAATATAACTTTCTCTCTCTATATTCCTTCAAATCATTTCCTCTCCATTTCTCTGTTGTTATTTCTTCCTTTTCTTCCTTTCTTGCCCGCATCATATCTCTATATGAAGCTTGATCCCCTTTCCTTCTCATCATAGACAGGCACACAGACACTATTAAAAAAAAAATTCTTTCTACATCACACTTTCTCTCAACCCCCACCCCACCCCAACTCCACCCCCTAACGCATACACACACAAAAATCACGTCCTTTGTTATTGTGCATTCTTTCTTTCTAACTCTCAGTTGAAATTGATTTCAAGTATGTTTAAGATATGCTCTCTAGAGAATGTGATTCTTAAGCCACCCCCCCCCCAAAAAAAATGCAAATTATGAAATATCTGTATCTCCCTAGGATGTTGACTCACCAGACATGAATTTTACATACGGGATGATGAGATAATGGCCTAGACATTGAATTTAAGCTATTCTCTGGCTATTACTACTGATTTTCAAGTGGTTTTAGATCACAAAAATCTATCTAGTCAATAACCTTTTTTTCCTTCTTCTAATAATGATAAGTCTGTATTCATATATCGCTTAATAAAATTTTCTCTTAGCGCTTAAAGTTTTCTTCTTTTTCTCTTATAGCCTCTTTCGCACCATGCTAAATGAATGACGTCTGAGGGACTTGAGTCAATCTTTAGCGAAAATTGTGAAAAATTAATTATTAATGAACATTAGATGTTGACTCACCAGACATGAATTTTACATACCAGAGTCATGGGTAATCGCAAGATACTTGAATAATTACATAGACATTGAGTTTAAACAATTTTCTGGCTCTTACCACTGATTTTCAAATGGTTTTTATGTCAGAAAAAACTTTTAGGTTAATGTCTTCTTTTTCTTCTTCTACACCCTCATTCCGACCTTGTTAAATGAACCCCCTCTCTAGAGAACCTAAGGCCAATTGCACGAAATAGTCTTAGCTTTCCTCTTCATGCTAAGACATCTTAAGTTCTTAATTGCGCCACCATCTTAACATAGTCGTATTGACGCAAATGTCTATGTTACGAGGATGCCACAAGAAGTCAAGACGTCTTAGCATGAAGAGGATAGCTAAGACAATTTCGAGCAATCGGCCCCTGATTCTTTAGGGGGAAAAAGAATAATTTAATATTTATCTACCTTTTCATCAGACATGAGTTTTATGTCTTATGGCATTAGAGGATGCTAAAATGATTTCCCCAAATTACTCAGCGACTTTAAATCATTTTTTGGCCATTTTAACTTATTCCAATAAGAGGTAAAATGTGCATTATGAATTATTCATCTACATTAGATTAGGATTGGATGATGACTAACCAGACATGAATTTTACATCCGTTCTAATCACAGGATATCACAGGCATCACAGGACGCTAAAATAATTACATAGACATTGAATTTAAACTATTCTCTTGCTATTACTACTGATTTTCAAGTGGTTTTAGATCACAAAAATCTATCTAGTCAATAACTTGTTTTCCTTCTTCTAATAATGATAAGTCTGTATTCATATAGCGTTTATAGCATTTTCTCTTAGCGCTCAGGGTGCTACAAACCCACTTGCCCAAATGCCCATGGCAACAAAATTAAGCCATTTGGCAAGTAAATAAGATTGTCACTTGCCCGAAGAGGCATAGAAATTGTGTTTGGGCCATTAATTTGAGAGGCCACTTGTGCTGCCGGGCAAGTGGTGCAAAATATTTTTGTAGCACCCTGGCGCTTAAAGTTTTCTTCTTCTTCTCTTATAGTCTCTTTCCTACCATGCTAAATGAATGCTGTCTGAGGGACTTGAGTCAATCTTCAGCAAAAATTGTGAAAAATTAATTATTAATGTACATTAGATGTTGACTCACCAGACATGAATTTTACATACCATTTTAATGGGTAATCGCAAGATGCTAGAATAATTACCTAGACAGTGAATTTAAACTATTCTCTGGCTCTTACAACTGATTTTCAAGTGGTTTGCCAAGATAAACCCAAATCTTCATTCTAATTTCTGTTCGTTTTCTTCTTTGATAGCCTCTTTCCTAGCCTTTTTAATGTGTTCTCTCTGGATTCTTCAGACTTACCAGACATGAATTTTACATACCATTTTAATGGAATCAAAGGATGCTAAAATAATTTCTACAAGTGACTTGATAAATTTTAAATAATTTTTAGCCCTTTTAACTAATTCCCCCCAAAAATGTACATTAGGAATGATTCATCTACATTAGACGGTGACTCACCAGACATGAATTTTACATACCATTTTAATGGGCATCGCAGGATGCTAGAATAATTGCCTTAAAGTGACTTGGTAAATGTTAAACCAGTGTCTACATGAAAATCACTTTTTGGTTTTATCATTGTCATATTTGTAACTTTTTTTTAAAATTTGTTCTTTCAATTTTTTTCTGTTTGATTTTTCTGTTTTTTCTGCGTTTTCTGCCTCGACCCAGCCTTTAGAAAAAAAGAGATGGGCAGAGCTAGGGTATGAAAGAGTGTGAGAGATGAGATCAAAGGAAGAGGCATGAGGGAGAATGTAAAATAAAGTGATTTAGGAGAAGACATAATAATGAGTCTACATCTACTGGAGATAAATGCAGTACAGTTTGTTCTCACTGCAAAAGTGGGGTTTTGTGGTCCTTGATACGGTAGAGGGGTGTTGCTCAAAAGTTGCAATTGATCGCAAGTTGCAGTTGATTGGAACGTGCCAATCAAAATAGTTGATTCATGCGCGTCTTGTTAAAATGCGCACACCACGCGCGAATGAAAATGTGTGTTACAATTTGCAAAGTTGCAGTTGATTTTGAGCAACACCCCATAAGTGTCGTAAAAAAGTGTCGTAAAAAACAGCCCCCAGGAAGCCTATTTCCTCGTAATTGTATACTTGTTTGTACTATTATATTTTCCGTTTGCATTTATGTTAACATTAACATATGCATATGGTTATTAATGTACTGGCGTGTTTCAATGTCCAACAGGACCAACACCTGCAACTGAAATACTTGCTGTCAAGCGTTCAATACACCAGATGCTCTCTCTTGACATCGATATTTAACATTATGATATTAAATGCCAAAAAACTCTCATTGCTCTTCTCTCTCTGACCGTTTATATCTCTCAAACGTTTTTTTCCTTTATCCATCCCGTTTTATTCTTAAATTGTTGATTTACTCCAAATAATAATATGTAATCATTTATTTTCTTTAATTTTCTTCAAAGAGATGATTTTGTTTCACTTTGTTTTGTTGTAAAGGCGATCCCAACACAAGCTGTGCATTCAGGGTACTTGCCTCCTTTATTTTTTTTAAATTGTGATGTTATTTTGTATTGATTATGTACATGAAAAAGGAAATAAATAAATTCAATTCAAATTCAATTCAATTATCATGATAAACATCCCGTAAAATTTACATTTCTTAATAGTTCCCAAAACTGTACTTGGGCTTAAATCAAACTAAAGTGTTATTTAGTTTTTCTTTCAGTCCATCACGTTTGAAATTCTTGCCAGTAAGTAACTCAAGCTCGTTTTCATTTTGTTTATTTTGTACCTTTATTAGCTTAATATATTATATAATATGTACATTTTTCTTTTAGGAAGGTGGAACCATGTTTTCATCCAAAGGAGATGTCTTTTAGACCCCGGTTACACTGAATGGGCTAGCCCATACCTGGCCTAGCCCATGGGCTGGCCCGTTGTGCCCGGATACACAGCTAGACCAGGGTCAGCTACGGGCTAGCCAGGTCTCGCTGTGTAACCGCTCCTGAGACCAACGGGACAGACTACTTTCGAATCTCGACTGTGCTTGTTTTGAACGTGAGAAAGTTGTGGTGCTTTCATGTAAACAATCGGTGGCGCAAACACAATAGAAAATCTTTCCATTGACGTCAACAAAAGACCGCAAAAAGCGGGCCCATCGGTCTACACCCGGTTACACAGCGAGACCGGGCTAGCCCGGGGCTGGCATAGGCTGGCCTAGGCTGATCCCAATAGGTGGACCGAAAACAGACTTGCTTAGGTCAGGGTAAGGTCCTTTTGGAGCGGTTACACAGCAGGCCTGGGGCTGGCCGGGCCTGGCCTAGGCTAGCCCCGGACTCGCTGTGTAACAGGGGTCTATGACTTCGGAGATGGCTCTCGTGGTGTATTTTAAGTGATTTTTTTTCTTACAGCCTATCCTATCTGTGGAAAGCATCTTAAAATTCTGAAATACTTCAGTCATCTACTCTATACTTCTTGCATTATATATTTGTTAAATTTTTGTGTGCAGAAGGAGAATGAGATGTGCTTTTAGGTTACTTCTGCATTTTGCATATTTGGCAAACTGCTTATGAGAACGTATTTTCTTGTGTTTCCTTACAGCCTACCATCTTTGGAACCCTGGCAAAGGACAAACCCAAGCAGGATGGGAGCCCAAAGGTAAGAAATAAATCTTATTTCATCTTCAAATGTGTTCATTGTGAATGTTGTATGTAAAAAGCAATGTGAAAAAATTGTGGGACGATTTGGAGTGTGTTTGCTTTCACGAAAGACAAATCTGACTATGGGGGTGTTGCTCAAATGTTGCAATTGATCGTAAGTTGCAGTTGATTGGTACGCGCCAATCAAAATCATTGTTTCATGCGCGTCTTGTTAAATGCGCACACCAAACGCGAATGAAAATGCGCATTGCAAATTGCAAAGTTGCAGTTGATTTGCAGTTGATTTTTAGCAACACCCCCTTTATGGCTAAATATTCAGTCTTCGAGCCTAAGCTGGCACTGTGTTCTGGAATATCAAGAGCTAGAGATAATTTTCATATCAAGATGCTACAGACCACACCACTTCTGGCTATCAACTTGTCCCTCAACGATATAACCATTTCAAAGCTCTTTCATAAAACATTTTCTCTGATTGCTACAGACCACACCACTTCTGGCTATCAACTTGTCCCTCAACGATATAACCATTTCAAAGCTCTTTCATAAAACATTTTCTCTGATTGCTACAGACCACACCACTTATTGTATTCCTATTCATTCTTGTGTAAGCATCGTCACATTTTTCAAGTACGTAAATGATGTTATCTTTAATGTTGTCAAAATAATTGAAACTCTCGTCTAAATATCTCTTATATATCTACTATCACTTTAATACATCCTCATGAGAATTTTCTAGGAGCTCAAACAGAAAAACTACTTTTCTCAAGTACATGATGAAGTGGGATTCGAGGAGTGCATTTAAACCAAGGCACGAAATGTAAATTTGCAGACTTATGTCAAGTGTAACTTAACACCTCATGTTACTTCGAGTACATATTTGTGTCTGCTGTGTGTGTAATATGACTCATGCACTAGCTTATCTTGGCAATGTCATAAAGACGTATGTGCATGAGGTCTGAAGCTATTTAAAGGTAGAATACTTCTTTTGCAGCCTAAAATTTGACTTTCCAAGATTGTGTTATGTTGAAGAGTTATCACCAATCAATTAAGCACAAAGATTGGTCATGATAGGTGCATTTATAGTTATTCCAATAATAATTCTTCTATTCAGGCTTCGAATTAATGGACCATGCATTCAAAACTAAAAACAGCCGTTAACCCCTCGTTGTATGTGCTCTTACAATGTTTTTTGTGTGTGTGTGAGACGGTAATACGCTAGGAGTATCGCGATACCGTTTGTGTCAAGATGAATTATGATAGAATAGATTTTTATTTGAATTAAATATTCTGGACTACATTCGACCAAAATACTTCATAGAGGTTATTATTTTGGCATAGCTGAGGTACACAACAAGTTGTAAGCATAACCGTAATGTGTGCAAATGTAGTTTTCTACCTTTGAGCTTGGAGACAAACGCATAAAGAGCTCTAAGGATGATGCTTGTCAAGAATATGCCATAAAGACGTATATATATGTGCATGCGTTATGAGGCAATAAGTCCAAGGAGGAATCGGCATTGCTTTTCTTACTCTGTCTTTCCCTCTGCCCTTCTTTTTCTATAACTGCTGTATCTATCTCTTCTCTCTCTCAATCTCTCTCTCTCTCTCTCTCTCTCTCTTCATTATTTTTTAGCCTTCCTCTTTTAATTGCTTACACTCGCTCACATTTTTCTTCCTTATTTTCACATTGTTCTTTCTGTTCTCAATCTCTCTTTCTCTACTCTGGCCCCTCTTCTTTCATTCCCCTCCATCTCTGATCTTTCCTCTCTTCCTATTCCTTATTATCACTGTCTTTCTCTCTTTCTGTCTTTCCCTCTGCCCTTCTTTTTCTGTAACTGCTGTATCTATCTCTTCTTTCTCTCTCTCTCTCTCTCTCTCTCTCTCTCTATCTCTCTCTCTTCTTGCTCTCTCTCTCTCTCTCTCTCTTTATTATAATTTGTAAATAATGTTTTTATTTTAAAAAGTAAAAAAAAAGTCTCTCTCTCTCTCTCTCTTCATTATTTTTTTAGCCTACCTCTTTTAATTGCTTACACTCGCTCACACTTTTCTTCCTTATTTTCACTTTGTTCTTTCTTTTCTCAATCTCTCTTTCTCTACTCTTCCCCCCTTCTCTCATTCCCCTCCATCTCTGATCTTTCCTCTCTTCCTATTCCTTATCATCACTGTCTTTCTCTCTTTCTGTCTTACTTTCTCTACCCTCACGCACACTCTATATTTTTTTTCCTGCCTCATTCACAAATTCATTATTTTCTTGATTCTTGGTAACAACTTTCTTCACATCTCTTCTTTCTAGCTTTTCTTCATCAAAATTTATTCCTTCTATCTTGCACTTCATATATTCTTTCCGTCTGAATCCGAGAATTTGCCCTTCCCAATCTTTTAACTTTCTTCTCTATGTTTTTCCTATATCATATCCCACTATTGATTTTTACACAGTGTATCTTTGCTCTATTCCCTCCCTCAATTTCACTTGCAGTAGAATTTTTTGGCTCGAGAATGGCGCAAGCCCAGATTTTTTAGACATCCTCCAAGTTCACCAGACCCACTGTCGACACATTAAATCAGACTATTGATTATCGTTGTGCACTCTCATAAAAAGGGTCTCACTCAATATTTTCAATTTATTATGATTTTGGTCTGGCATGATATTATCTGTCTGAGCTTGAATTAATTGAGAGCTAGGGTTTCGGAAGTTTGTTTGATTACTTTGATCTTAGTAGTGACCAGCTTATGGGATAAATGAGCTATTAAATGATTGTAATTTTGCAATTTGACCCTATTAAAGTTGTTAATTATCACCAAGAATCAGTTGTTTGTCTTAGGGATGTTTCTAATACATTGTGATCAATTGCAAATCAATTGCAAATTAGTTACAAATTGAATCATATATTTTTTAATATGATAATGTGTTCCGATACTAATAAGATGCGAACGAAACAATGATTGTGATAGGCTTTCGGGGTGTTGCTCATAATCAACTGCAAATCAATTGCAACTTTGCAAATTGTAACGCGCATTTTCATTCGCGCACGATATGTGCATTTAACAATACGTGCATGAAACAATGATTTTGATTGGCACGTTCTGATCAACTGCAACTTGCGATCAATTGCAACTTTTGAGCAACACCTCCCTTTGTCTATAAAATGCAGTTTGCAACTTCCGAGCAACATCTTCTTTGATCAGATTATTGATCTTAGTTGCGCACTCTCATAAAAAGGGTCTCGCTCAATATTTTCAACTTATTATGATTTTTGTCTGGCATGATATTTATATGTCTGTGCTTGAATTAATCGAGAGCTCGGTTTCCCGAGGGTTTTTTATGCCTCCGCCACCGTAAGGTGGTGCCGGAGGCATTATGTTTTCGGGTTGTCCGTCCGTCCGTCCATCCGTCCGTCCGTCCGTCCGTCCGTCCGTGCGTCCGTCCGTCCGTCCGTCCGTCCGTGTGTCCGTCCGTGCGTCCGTCCGGACCTTGTTACCGCGATAAGTTCAGAACCGCTGGACGGATTNGATTTTCTTGATTCTTGGTAACAACTTTCTTCACATCTCTTCTTTCTAGCTTTTCTTCATCAAAATTTATTCCTTCTATCTTGCACTTCATATATTCTTTCCGTCTGAATCCGAGAATTTGCCCTTCCCAATCTTTTAACTTTCTTCTCTATGTTTTTCCTATATCATATCCCACTATTGATTTTTACACAGTGTATCTTTGCTCTATTCCCTCCCTCAATTTCACTTGCAGTAGAATTTTTTGGCTCGAGAATGGCGCAAGCCCAGATTTTTTAGACATCCTCCAAGTTCACCAGACCCACTGTCGACACATTAAATCAGACTATTGATTATCGTTGTGCACTCTCATAAAAAGGGTCTCACTCAATATTTTCAATTTATTATGATTTTGGTCTGGCATGATATTATCTGTCTGTGCTTGAATTAATTGAGAGCTAGGGTTTCGGAAGTTTGTTTGATTACTTTGATCTTAGTAGTGACCAGCTTATGGGATAAATGAGCTATTAAATGATTGTAATTTTGCAATTTGACCCTATTAAAGTTGGTAATCATCACCAAGAATGTTTTTTTTGTCTTAGGGATGTTTCTGATACGTTGTGATCAATTGCAAATCAATTGCAAATTAGTTACAAATTGAATCATATATTTTTTTATATGAAAATGTGTTCCGATACTAATAAGATGCGAACAAAACAATGATTTTGATAGGCTTTGTCTATCAAATGCAGTTTGCAACTTTCGAGCAACATCTTCTTAGATCAGATTATTGATCTTAGTTGTGCACTCTCATAAAAAGGGTCTCGCTCAATATTTTCAACTTATTATGATTTTTGTCTGGCATGATATTTATATATCTGTGCTTGAATTAATCAAGAGCTCTGGTTTCCAAGTTTTTTTTATAGTTTTTTTTTATTGTATCTCAGCAGTGACCTGATTGAATGAATAGCCTGTAGATTGGCTATTAATTCATTAATTAAACCTCAACTTGTGCAATCGTTATTTGATTGTGAAATATGACCATTATGAAGTAATTAATTATCACATCTAGCTTCTTCACCAAGCGTGGTCTGTTTGTCTTAGGGGTTGTTGCTAGAAAGTTGTGATTAATTGCAAATCAATTTCAAATTAGTTGCAAGTTGAATCATAATATTTCTATTCAGTCATTGTCTCTGCTACTAGCAAGATACAAATGAAATGGTGATTTTGATTTGTGTTCTCAATCAACTGCAATTTGCAATGTTTAAGCAACACCTTCTTGATTGTTGTGCGTATTTACCACACTAAGGGGGTGTTGTTCAAAATCAACTACAAATCAACTGCAAGTTTGCACATTGTAACGCGCATTGTCATTCGTGCACGGTATGCGCATTTAAAAGACGCGCACGAAACAATGATTTCGATTGGCGCGTTCCGATCAACTGCAACTTGCGATCATTGCAACTTTTGAGCAACACCCCCTAAGATCAACAAACATCGTGATTTTGAGTTAAAATCTTGCTTAGCAAAAGAGGCTATGTAGAGTATACTCTCTTAATTACAATTACACATTCGTATATAGCGCCTAACACTAACCTTATCAGACTTCCCTAAGCGCTCTACAATGTAGCATAATTACCCTGGCTTTAGCAGTGCAGCTGTAAGTAGCGCTCTGCATTTCATCACTTGTCAAACACTGGGTGTTGTGAAGTTGCAACATGGACCAAAATGATGACTAGCCCCATCTATAGTTGATTAGTGTAGCTGTGTGTGTGGCCGATGACGATCGAAACAGAGATAAATATTACCGTACGTGCAACACGCCATGGGGATGACTTCACTTACCTTTTTGTCTAGCAGACATTGGATAAAAAGAAATTTGCTGAAATGACGATATTCACATCCTTTTAAATTCAGCCGCAAAGAGGAAGCCGGAACTTGAAAATTAATCTATAACATTGTCCTTCTGACATAACCCTCAGAGGGCTATTTAGCGCTTTCGTAATGTGATAATATCCTTCGTCTAGATATTCGTCATGGTTACGTGAAGATCATGGGGTGGCAAAATTTGTCCCTTGAAGTGACAGGTTTTTGTGATAATGATGTAATTTAAAGTCACCTCTTGCGCAGGACGATGATGGACATCGTAATCCAAAGTCCCTTGATAAAGTGACTCAAAAGGTGGCTCAAAAGGACTACGAATGGAAGGAAAGGGTAGCAAACAGATGCTAGAAGGGGGAGTGAGAGAAACAGTTTCCCAACTGGGCAGAGGGGATTAATAAATTATTAATAAATGATGTAATCAAGAGTCTACCTTAGCATAGAACGATGATGGATATCTAGATCCAAACTCCCATGGTAAAGTGACTCAAAAGGTGTCTCAAAAGGACTATAGGAGAAGGGAAAGAGAGAGAGAATGATGGAGAGAGGGTGGGCGGGAAGGTGTGAGAGAGAAAGATTAATAGATGAAAGGTGTTTAATGATGTAATGGAAAGTATATCTGTGTCCAGAACGATGATGGATATCTTGATCCAAAATCCCTATGTAAAGTGACTCAAAAGGTGTCTTGAAAAGGTAATATGTGAAAGTGGCAGTTGGAATCAGAGAGAGGAAGAGAAAGAAAGAAAGAGAGAGGGTGAAAAGAGAGGGAGGGAGGATAAGGATGAAAGATGTGGAGAAAGAGTTTAACATTGAGCAGACAAGATTGATAAATGAAATGGCCCATATTCCGATAGCGAGGTTTAACTTAACCAAGGTCTAAGTCATTGTTCTTTAGACTCTTGGTTTAACTTTTGAATAGCTCGGGTCTAAGTAATGATGGCTTAGTCCAGGGTTAAGTTAAACCTCGCTATCGGAATACGGGCCAATGCGTTTGATGATTTAATCGAGAGCCTGACGATGTCCACAATGATGATGGATATCTTGATCCAAAATCCCTTGGTAAAGTGACTCAAAATGTTGATCATAAGCACAGAAGGTGAAAGGAAAGGGTGGTAAACAGATGCCAAGAGAAGGAAGAGTGAGAGAGAGAACAATGGAGAGAGGGTGGGCGGGAAGGTGTAAGATATTAATATTAATAGATGAAACGTGTTTAATGATGTAATCGAAAGTCTACCTGTGTCTAAATGATGATGGATATCGTAATCCAAAATCCCTTGGTAAAGTTGCCATTGGTGTAAGGGGCAGGTGGCAGAAAGAGGGAAGGAAGATAGTGGTTGGGAGAGGTAAAATAAAAGTGAGTTAGGAAGGGAGGGGAAGAAAGAGAGATAGAGAGTGTGTTTAAAATTGATCAGAGGAGATTAATAAATGAAAGGTGTTTAATGATGAAATCGAAAGTCCACCTGTGTCCAGAATGATGATGGATATCGTGATCCAAGATCCCTTGGTGTAGTGACTCAAAAATGTCAGGACTAAAGGTGAAAAGAAAGGGTGGTAAACAGATGAAGAGAGGCTAGGATGGAAAGAGTGAGGAAAGATTAAACTCTCTTTTGGGAGAGGGAGACAGGGTTGAAAATGAGGGAGGGAGAGGAAGGGAAAGGGGGGACTTTGAAATTGGACAGATGAGATTAATAAATGAAAGGTGTCTAATGTTATACTTTAAAGTCTCCTATTGCGTAGAACGATGACGGATAGCTTAGTCCAAAATCCCTTGGTAAAGTGGGTAGGTGAAAGGAAAGGTCGATAGACAGTTCTCCTTTGGGAGAGGGATGCAGGTAGAGGAAGGGAAAGGGGGACTTTGATATTGAACAGATGAGATTAATAAATAAAAGGTGTCTAATGGTATAATTTAAAGTCTGCTATTAAACAGAACGATGATGGATATCTTAATCCAAGCTCCCTTGGTAAAGTGATTCAAAAGGTGTCTTGAAAAGGCAGTAGGTGAAAGGGGCAGTTTAAATCAAAGAGAGGAAAAGGGAGAGGGAGTAACTGAGAGCGTGAGAGGAAGAAAAATAGGGAAATATAGTGTAATATTGGGCATGTAATTAAGTATTAATGATGTAACTTAAAGTTGCTTTTTGCAGAATGATAAGGCCCCAACAATGTTAGCTTGCCCTCCACGAACTGACCCTTTTTTAAATGGCCCGACCTGAAATATATGTATATATATTTTTTTTTTTATTGCTTCTCACTATAATTGAAAAATCACAGAAATGGTACATTAACATGAGAAATTAGACCAGGGTGGTGTTTCACCAAGATAAGAAAGACTTTACGCACGACTTTAAGTTCGACTGGTACCAGTTCTAATGATAAATGATGAATAGCATTACGCGTACTCAGCACCAGAAGTGGTACCAGTCGAACGTAAAGTCGTGCGTAAAGTCTTTCTTATCTTGGTGAAACACCACCCTGATAAGTAATTTTCAGGTTTTCTTTCGCTTTTCGCTCCCATCTGAGTTTAATTTTTCCTCATGAATTGTGTCAATTGTGCTTTAAAAATCCCTTTGTAAAGTTTGTCAAAAGAGGGCTCAAAAGGTCTTCAGGTGAAAGGTACATGTAAAAGAAATGAGATAATTTAGACAGGGAAGGATTCGAAACCAAAAGGAAAATATCAAGAATAAGCAGAAAAATTTGGGTGTCTGTGACGACGCTATGTCAGCACCTCTGGTCCTCTGCCCATGTTCTCATGTCCCTGTGGTTCAATTATCATGATGACTAATCTCTTTGATTACCTTTACTTTAGTTTTCAAATGAGCTCTTTATCTTCACTTGTGTTGTAATTTTCACATCTTTTTATCACCTTAAAGTCAAAATATGGTTTGTGGAAAGATAAAGAAATGTGAATTGTATGGGATGTTTATCATGGCACAATATAACTTACACACGTTTTGAGACCATAGCCCAATTTTTACGAACTGATTATTTCAGAAAATTGGAATTTGACCGTTAATTCTTATTTAGCACCCTCCCTAGGTAATTTCAATAATTTGTTTGTTATCTTGCGTATACAAAACTATTTCCGAGAGTTAATGACAAAAGAACGATAAAAAGAATTAATTTTTTATATCTTCTTGTATCATTATCGTTGTCCATCTTATACCAATTATTTAGCCATTAAAATTAATAATACTGTTTAACCCGTACCTGCTCATAAATAGATCATGAAGGTTTTTTTTAATAATAATAATAATAATACATAACATTTATTAGGCGCTTAATACGGATGTTTCTAAGCGCACAGTATTCTGATTACGGAAAGATTATTAACCGGTAAATTAAGTGAAGAAAAAGAGGAGGAATAAGATGAGAGAGGCTACCTATGGAGGTGCACACGCAAAAAAAAAAAAAAAAAAAAAAAAAAAAAAATTCTCTTGAGAATATTTCGCACATCATGTTTCCAGACCTGTGTTCATTAAATTCCTGTCCATGCAAGATATCAGTGTCTCATAAATGACACAAAACTTAAATCTATATCACTCCTTCCTGTCGAATCGAACAAGATTTATGGATTTCATATCCGAAAGATTATCCAGGCATCAAGTATGATACTATTACTGGCGCTATCTTCTGTATGATATCAATAGTTCATATATGACCGAAAAACTATTCAGTGGAAACCCAGTATAAAAAGGTTCTTGGGAAGATTCAAATGTCTATCAAATAGCAGGAATCTTATTATCTAGGGTGAGAAAGAAAATTGGATGGAGCTTCAACCACGGAAATTACCTTGTGTTAATCAGTGTGATAGACTTGTTAACAAAACAACAAAACAGGCAAGTTATTATTTAAATTATGCTGTGTTACAAGCACCTTTTAAAATTCTTTACAAATGATTTAATACCCGAATGTACCTTTCCATGAATGTCATGAAAACGCTTGCATGGCATTCTTAAACCTATTTGTGATCACAGCATTACTTACAGATATCTAGTTGACATGACCTACTTTTAAAAATGTAAACAGTACCTCATATCTGTATTTAGACGTGATATTTTGGTCACAACTTATCTGTTTTTGAGGGGCAGTCCAANCTTTATTCAGCAAGCCTTCCAGGTATTGTATTCTATTGTTTGAATGCAGGTGAAAGCGTAGCGTTTTGCCAATGACCCTATATTACACGAATGTATGACTTTAAAAGGCCAACCTGTACAGCAGATATTTCTTTTTGTTCTGGTCTTCATCTCATTGTATAACGCTATAGAAAGTCATATACAATGGTTTGAATAGCCAACCGATAAAACAGATTCCTTTCTTTCATTTGTTTTGTTATGAAGAAGCTTCATGTCATACACCATGTCCTACGTCATTACTCCATGTTATACGTCATGTTTGCCAAGAATTTGTTTTCTTCAATGCACAAAAATGACATTTTAAGGAACATTGGATCCGTGTTAAACAATAAAAATATATGTCCACATATATATCATATTTTTACTCAATTGTTGAATTATTTTATATCTTATCAAGAAAGTTTTGATTTGGGGGAAAAATACCTTCTCGTACCAAAAAGAAAATGGCAACCCCCCAGCGAATGCTAGCAGACGATAACTTGGCTCAGAAAATGGTGATATAACTCTAAATTCGATACTGATATCTTGAATCGCATAGTCCAATCATTAGATACATATTATACCTTCTGAAATAAGTAGATTTATTTTTTGAGTGTAATTCCCCTTTAAAATATCTGACTAATAGCTCATGAACTTGGGTGTAAAAGATAATTGACAAGAGCTTGAACCAGGAAAGTTTCCTTGTTTTATAAGTGATCTATTTTTTTTTCTGTCTAAAAACTATTCAGATGTTTAATAGACTAAATAAAAAAAAAACATTTGAGGAAAGCTATTTGACTAAAAATGTGATTACAAAAGACACATTTGTACAAATAATTAAATACTTGATTGTACCATATATAGATAAATAAGATCTAATAGATAGATATTTATTGACTGTATAGTCCTCTCAGGGTATGATAGTACAAACATAGCAAAATGTCTACATTTATGAATGTCATGAAACGCTTGTATTGCATTCACAAACATACTTTTGATTACGCAGCATTACTTACAGATAGCTAGTTAACATGACCTACTTTTAAAAATGTAAACAGTACCTCATTTCTGTATTTAGAAGTGATATTTTGGTCATAACTTATCTGTTTTTGAGGGGCAGTCCAAATTTGTAAATCTTCAGCGCTTTAACTCTAGATGTCAGTATTCTTATCCTTCCTTGGCGAACACTCCCTTTCCTTCATAGTCTATTTATCTGACCTAATGAATTTGATCGTTTATATGTGACCAAAGATTCCAAAATAGGACAGAACTCTTCGGAATCAAATTATGATAAAAGTCATTATAATGATGATGATGATAATGCTGCTGCAACTACTATTACTGCAACAACTACTACTACTACTACTACTACTACTACTACTACTACTACTACTAGTACTATTAATTCTACTTCTCCTACTACCATTAATACTTCCCACCTCTGCTACTACTAATACTGCCACTAATATTATGATGATAACTATCTTCATCATCATCATGAATCCTCAGGATTTCAGTGTGTCTATCCTTCATCAATGAAAAAGTCAATTTCCTTCAATATCTGATCTAATAGATATGATCATTTATTTCTGACCAAAGAATTGAAAGTATGACAGAACTCCACAGAGAGCCAGTGAGCATAATGAAATGAATACGCATGAACAGATAAATGAATGAGCAGATACATGAATAAACAAATCAATACTAGTTGAATAGACTAATGAAGCTAACGCTATTTGCAATAACAATTCTAAATTTAGAGATTCTTTTGCCTCTTTAATTTCCTGGTACATTTTAATGAAATTTCATTATGAATTATTATTCATTCCATGTGCATAATGTGCAACAAATTAATAAAAAGCCAAAAATGAGAAAGGCAATTGCAACTCTTTAGAGGTTTCAATATGTTTTATTGTGTGATTATAAATATATAAGCATTTTCAAATGGACAGTATATCTTAAAGTTTGTGTATATGGTACAAAATATTCCAAAGTGTATATAGGAAAACATAATTATTGTTGTCACATAATTTTAATTCCCAAGAAGAAACTAGTTTTGCCTTATTTTATTTCTTTGGAGTTGTGTCCAACCTTTTAAAAATCCAGGTCATATATATAACATCCTTGGTCGAGTTTGCCAAGGTCAATAGAAAAGATATCCCATTTCATATTTTGCAGTATTGATCAGATAGATATATAGAGCTGTTGATAGACTTTTTGTGAGTCTCAACCTAAGTTGTTTGTTTACATGACCTGTTTGCTGTTTTGGCTTTGTCATACTTTTACTATTTTCTTTTTGTCTGCCATATTGATGTTCAGCCGCACCCAAAGTATTAAAAAAATTATATTTTCTCTTTGCAAAGTATTTTCTAACATAAATTCACATTTTAAAAAAATTATATGAAATTAAATACAGCAAATCCACTAGAATTTGTATATGCTAAAATATGTACCTTTAAATTAGCTTAGTAATTTCACAATATTTGCAGTGATTGAAGATTTCAACTGTTGATCTTTCTAATAAAGAAGAAGAGACATCTGTATTATGCATTGTGTGAACAAGAAAAAAAGATAGTTTTTAATGATTTCTGTATTAGTTTTCTGAACAATTTAATTTACAAAACATATTAGAATAATTTAATGGTATATTCTAATCAAAACAATCTTGAGAGTTTTTCAGCACCAGTTATAATAGAAAATAACGAATGATAAGATGAACAGATATAAAAATATCACACAATTTGCCAACACACTCAACCTGAGGAAACTGCAAGGCTGACAGCCAAAGCTATACTGTCTTTTGACACGAGGGGGAGCTATTGATATCTCGGTCATTCTACCTCATAAATTCTGATCACATCGTGACTGAATGAGCAACGTTACAGTGATTCTACGATTCTTCATGTGGAAATGATATCATGTGGAAAATCGCCCTGATATATAGTTAGCATTGTTTTTAACAGTGCATCTTGCAATTGTCGTTTTACTGCTGTTGACTATTGTACAAAGTGTTTTGAACCTTTTACAGTATTTTTGAGACATTAGTACATTGAATTGTTATTCATATCTTTATTCATTCAAGTTTTCTGGGTCCTGTAACATAAAAGAGATACAATTAATCTTGCAATTAATTGCATCTCTTTGTACACATTTTGCCATAGACTTATGATAAATATTTATTGCAACTTTAATTGCAACTTTCATGTTACAGGCCCATGGTCTTGTTTGCAAGAGAGCCCTGTCAAAACACAAAGTACAAAATTAATGCAGAATAAACGTAAGCACAGTAAACATAATAGATTATATGAAAACACATAAGTTGGGTATGCAATTGCAAGCAAAAGCATATAACACAACAGTACAATCATTGTAAAACAGTTGTAAGCAAATAGGGAAAAATGTATTTTTTTTTCTTGATGAGGTTTGATTTTGCTTTTATGTGGGTTACAATAACACTTTCAGTGCAAAAATTAGCACTCTGTGTGTAACTTCTCCACAAGCTCTTCTGTTTCTTATATATATCACTTCAGTGTTGACTTGCCATGTGTTGCAGATTATGGAATCTCCCTGTACACTAGAGGATTAATCCGTAGAATGTGTAATGACGTTACCATGGAAACGGTATTATCCTTTGTTTCCCCGTAGTGACAGGAAGCTTCTTGGACGACGTGAATCAGCATTTTGCGGAAATCTGACCGCAATTCCTCCGAGTGAAAGACAAAAGATATGTGTGTTCTTCTTTGTGTTCCTTCATTGTGAGCAAATTGACAAAGGATTTTTGACAAAGTAGACAATTTCATTCAGGCATTTACAATAGCTCAATACACACAAAATAAGGTACTCTGATTATTAATTGTGCAAAGTCTGACATATTTCAGCAGAATAAGAGGGAGGGAATTTTATTTTGCTTGTATCTAGCTATTGTGAATGCTTGAATAAAGTTGTTTAGTTTGTCCAAAAGCCTTTGCCTCTTCTGCTCACGTCATATATCACTCATATTCACTGAAACCGGTCCACCCAAGAAAAGGGAACAGGAAAAACATGACTGTGAGAAGGTTGCTCCGACTTTCTCCAAAATTTTGAATGAATTCAATTATGTTATAATTGCTTGTGACCTCATCGAGAGTTATGCCAACTTTTGCCTAGTTTTTACCAAATTATCGCAAGTAGCATGAGGCGCTTTATGCCAGCCATTGCAAGTTTGTAAGAGTCTATACTGACCAATTACTTGTGCAACTCTCAACTTCAAATCAGCAAAGTGGCAACGCTCCTTCAGCATATGACGATCCATTGTCTTTAGGTTAGTGTATAAATTTCCTTTGTTTTTCATTCCTTCTGGGCCTGGTATGAAATCGGGTTGTGAACGAAAGTAGCATAAGGCCCCCCTCCCCCTTCCCCCTCAAAAAAAAATGTTTGGTTGCACTTAAGCAACCAACCCTCTGAAAATGCCCTGGCCTGGATTTTTTCACCTACCTTTTCGCTCAAACAAATTGAAAAATGTGGAACACAACCTGAAATATATTTTTAAGTGTTTGTTAGATTTTCACTCCATTTCAAGTATTATTTTACTGATAGATTTTGTTAAGAAATTTTAGAATGAATTTAAAACGAATAAAATGAAAAGAATCAGACTAACCGGTCCACCCAAGAAAAGGGAACAGCTAAAACATGACTATGAGAAGTTTGCTCCGACTTTCTCCAAAATTTTGAATGAATTCAATTATGTTATAATTGCTTGTGACCTCATCGAGAGTTATGCCAACTTTTGCCTAGTTTTTACCAAATTATCGCAAGTAGCATGAGGCGCTTTATGCCAGCTATTGCAAGTTTGTAAGAGTCTATACTGACCAATTACTTGTGCAACTCTCAACTTCAAATCAGCAAAGTGGCAACGCTCCTTCAGCATATGACGATCCATTGTCTTTAGGTTAGTGTATAAATTTCCTTTGTTTTTCATTCCTTCTGGGCCTGGTATGAAATCGGGTTGTGAACGAAAGTAGCATAAGGCCCCCTCCCCCTTCCCCCTCAAAAAAAATGTTTGGTTGCACTTAAGCAACCAACCCTCTGAAAATGCCCTGGCCTGGATTTTTTTCACCTACCTTTTCGCTCAAACAAATTGTAAAATGTGGAACACAACCTGAAATATATTTTTAAGTGTTTGTTAGATGTTCACTCCATTTCAAGTATTATTTTACTGATAGATTTTGTTAAGAAATTTTTAAATGAATTTAAAACGAATAAAATGAAAAGAATCAGACTAACCAATGCTTTTTTTGAAAATGGCATTAGAGAACAACCAATTGTTTGTTTTTTTCTTAGGGGGCCCAAGAAAGAACGCAAAAGGTGTCTGCACTTGCAAATCAGTAACACTTGTTGTTCATCTTCAGGCATGCGAATCAGGCGTCACTTTACAGTAGAGCTATGATAGCTCTAATCCACTTAAAAATATCAGGCTACCATAGTTAATAAACCTTGAAGTTGTCTATAGCAAATTCTTTAGTCTTATGAGAACAGCGTAATTGAAAACTATTCTTAAACTTCGTGGTTAGTGACATCATCATCGCTCATTCACGAGGAACTCCCTTCCAGTTGGACATGTGCTCGAATGTAAGCATTTCTTCTCGGAATATGGTCGACGCTTACCTTGTTGCGGTTTGTCGAATTTGCGGCACATTCAGAAATAAAGTTCATTGACGGTTCAAGTTTTATGGAGTGATCTTGCACCTGTCTCCAACTCATTCACATACGATCATGTTTTTACTCATTTTTTAAATTACTAGGTGAAGAAAATAACAAGAAAAGGGAAAAAAGTGCAGACGATGCATCTGTTTCACCTCGTTTTAAACATGTAACTTTCGCACAGAAACGATCATGTTTTTATTCATTTTTTAAATTAGTGGGTAAAGAAAATAACAAAAAAGTGGCAAAAAAGTGCAGACGTTGCATCTGTTGTAGCTCATTCGAACATACAGAGATGCCAATAAACCAAAAATTATTCAGTCTGTTTGAGAGAATGATTGTTAACTCATCTATTACTAAATTCCCATAGACTTTGTGCAGGGGACTACCTTGTTCCAGTATGTGGATAAATTTCTTGCCGAAGGAAATTTACGCCATGGGTTGGATTGTGAACCTGCGACCCTCTGGTTGAAAGGCGAGAGTCACGACCACTACACCATGGCGTCTTTGCATTGGTTTACTCATTGACAACTGGAACTTTTCGGTTCCTGCACAAAGTCTATGGGGATTACATATAATTCAACATTCAATGGGTCAAGATACATGTGCAGATGATTTTTGTAGTCCAATAAGCTAAAAATGTAGCATAAGTTTGCAGTATATACCAAATGACAAAGGGAAAACAGCATGAATCCATTATCCAAAGAAGTGATGAAGATGTACAACATTAAAGGGATCAATTTAAAAAATTGATTTTATGATGCCTCAAAATCGGACAATCTCAAAGTAACGCAATTGGTATCGTGCATAAATTTGTGCTGGAAAGAAGTACAGATTTTGGAGAGGAGTATAGAATAATGGGTCCTTAATTCCTGAATTGAACAGGTTTGAATATCAAAATGAAAAGACCATTCAAAAATTTATCATTGAGGTTGCATTTTTCCATATTTTCATTCAAAATATTTTTAGAAGAACTAATATAAGTATGAAATTAAATCCACAGCAATAAAAGCTAATAGTTAGGATAGTGCTATTCATTCACGAGTAGCGGACAATCGATTGTTCTTGCAATTATTTTCTTTATATCTTTATTTTTGTGTGACGTCTTTCCAAACGTTTCCTTGACCTCTCAAAATAAATGGTGCGACTGACTCTATTAGAATTCCAAAAATTATTTCATTTAGGGACAGTCCATGAAGACTGATAATGGCTATTTTCTCAATAAATCACAGATGGTAGATTGCTTTGTAGGGTAATTGTTCAGCCTCAGACTTGCAAATTGCTTTTTGAAGACTTGATGACAATATGAAGTGTATGTCACCATCATGAAATTAGTTTATAATTTTTGCACTTTTATTGGGGTTTTCATGAAAACCATCATTGTTCGCTAGAGGGGCACAAGCGTCACTATTGTAGTCATCATCATCATTAGAATCATTACAATCATCACCATCGTCATCACCGTCATCATCCTCATCATCCTGATCCCCATCATCACCATTATCATAATCATGATCACCATCATCATCATCATGATCCATCATCATCATCATCATCATCATCATCACCATCATCTTCATCATATCCATCATCACCCTTATAATCATCATTATCATCATTATTATCACCATCAATACCATTATCATCTTCACCATCATCACCATTACCACCACCATCATCATCATCACTAATTATCATCATCATTATCATCATCATCAATGCCGCTGTCAATGAAGTGAATATTATTGTACGCAATATTATTTGAAATAAATTCATCCTCTATAAAAGGCCCTCTCACTATAGAATGTGAAAGCAATTTCTTGTCGTCCATTGTTTATGAATTCTGGTGATTAGAGATAAACTGGGGCCATCCACCTTCTCGGGCCATCCACCTTCAATTGACGTCAAACCTTATCCATTTGTTTACATCCAGTGGACCAATGTTCTCTTTATTCTAAGTAAAAATGAAAAGATAGACCACATTAGAATTAATGATCATCTTGAATTCTTTTATATTTTTATTTTGTTGAACATCGTTCAATTGGATTGTTTCTTAGAAGTATAGTCAGGGTTTCTCAAGAAATAAGCACCCTCCATGGTGAGTGTTGCCATAAATGGCTGTCCATGAATTCAGGTTTGGAATGTTTTGCTTATCTGATGGAAGTTGTTTTGATCAGATTCCTGGAATAGACAATTGCTCTCCACTGGAAAGAAGGCTAGAAGTGGTGTTGTGCATCTAGTTCACAGTTTCCTTCACCTTCTTTTCAATGCACGTATACAATTTTCTTAACCATAGATAAAATTGCAACCCCCTCCCCCACCTCCCCCACTCAAGTAACGACCCTCCCTCACCCCCTGCAATCTCAGCTGGTCATTAAATGAGCGAAACGGAGGAGTAATTACCCCGAAGTAACATCTGACATCTCACGAATCAGAATATGTGTTTCTCAACTCCCACCCCCCCCCCTCTCCAAACCCCATCAACTAGCAACCCACCTAATTCAATTCCCAGCAAATCTCAGCTGGTCATTAAATGAACTGAACGTAGGAGTAATTACCCCGAAGTAACATCTGACATCTCATGATGCCAAATGTGNCCTAATTCAATTCCCAGCAAATCTCAGCTGGTCATTAAATGAACGAAATGGAGGAGTAATTACCCTAGAGTAACATCTGACATCTCATGATGCCGAATATGTGTTTCTCAACTCCCACCCCCCCCCCTCCAAACCCCATCAACTAGCAACCCACCTAATTCAATTCCCAGCAAATCTCAGCTGGTCATTAAATGAACGAAACGGAGGAGTAATTACCCTAGAGTAACATCTGACATCTCATGATGCCGAATGTGTGTTTCTCAACTGCCCCCCCCCCCAAAAAAAGACATATTTCTTCCCTAAACTATCCTGAACCCCCCTCAACTAGCAACCCAACTCCAAATCCTGCAAATCTCAGCTGGTCATTAAATGAGCGAAACGTAGGAGTAATTACCCCAAAGTAACATCTGACATCTCACGATGCCAAACGTGTGTTTCTCATTACGAATCTTGATAGCATTTTCATCGCTTCCTCAAATCATAAAATATGGGTTGCATTTTCGTGAATTTGAACTTTGCCATCGATACCTAGATAAATTCTGGATCCTAAAAAGGATAAAATTTCAAATTTTTTGATTGTTTTATTGTGATTTACAATTTGTAATGATAATGAAAAATTATTTAAAAAATAACATTTGAGTATTGGAGATTTTATAATCTTGCTATGTTAATGATTTTGTGTGTGGAAAAAAGACCAGTACATTCATGTAACATAATGGAGAACCTGCTAGGAAAATTTATGCACAGGTTAGATAAAGCCTATTGTTTTTCTTCTCATTCATTCATTGATTTATTTATCTATGAAACTTATTTCTGTATTAATTTGATTATTTCAACTCAAAGTAATCCTTTCAAATGTCTACTTGTAGATATCACAGAAATTGAGCTAGAATTTACTGATTGCTATATATGCTTACAGTGATAACTGCATGGGCGAATGGAGCAAATCGACAAAAGTTTTTATCAATCTGGGCCACGTAACATAAAGCTTTGCGATCAATCGCTATTTGATTTTGCGATCAATTGCAAACCTTATTACATGATTTGCCATAGACTTGCGATTGATATCAATCTATCAGATTAGCAATTAATTGCAAACCTTTATGTTACGGGGCCCAGAATAGTCTGAATAATAAAAAAAAATGCCTTTGCAGTATCAAGAGGAACGATGTTATTTATACTAGAATAACTTCTTATTCTACAAAACAAGAAGTAAAGATGGAGTAGTATTCCATTCAAATATACAATTGATCAGGTGATAGTGGAAATTAAGTGCTTATTCAATGATAAAGAACTTGATTAGCCATCGTCATGGTAACTGATGACTCACTACAAATCCCACCTGAGGTAAGATTCAGATCAGAAATGGATGCAAATAGTGTTTGTGAGATGATAGATTCTTCATCCACCTTTCCAAGAGTAGAAGATCAGCAAGATAGTTGTAAGCAATGCATCATCCTGAATCCCATTTGCATTATCAAAGTTGAAGTGACCCCCCTTTTTTAAAATCAGCAATGGTAATAATTCCTATGTCAAAGAGGTTCATGTAAATAAACAATTCCAAACCCAAGGAAAGGGTCAGTCTCAAGAATATTTATAGATTTGCCTCTTTTATTCCATAACCCCAACCCTCTTTGGTAACTATGTGTACACAGCCATGCCCAAGACTTTACCATCTAACTAAGATCATTTGGGGGGGGGGTGGGTTGTGATGAGGTGAATACAATGAGGATTATTTTAAAAGTAAAAATTCAAAATTGTATTCTTACATACATTATGAACATTTCACTCTACAAATTGTTTCATGCAGTTTTGGTATCATCATTACCCTGGCTTTAGCCCAAATCACACCATTTTATATGTGCACAAGTAGAATGACCAAATGTGCTTTCCTAAAAGTGGGGATGTTACATGAAATCTACATTGTGCAAACATGCACTCTGCAGATTGCGCAATATGTATATATTTTCCTTATTACTCTTGCTTTAGCCCATCCACTGTCTGGCCAACAAGCAATTTGAGGAATACAATATTCCTGCCAGGTATTCACCTCAACTGGGTTGAGTGCAGACAATGTAGATGAGTTTCTTGCTGAAGGAAATCAATGCCATGGCTTCGACTCAAACCCATAAAAGCAGATTGAGACTATGTTTTTCTGATGGTGTAAATCCGCTGTAGGGATGAATTTGTTGTGTTTCCCTATTATGTTTCCCTTTAATATTGAATAGTTACAGACACGTTTATTTCTCATCTGTACTCGAACTGAAGAAAACTCAATTAGGATGACATGAGACAAACCCATTAGCATGTTCTTCATCTGATCATCCATTCCAAACATAGTCTCTGAACACAGACTTTATCACAACATTCTTTTTACTGATACCTGATTGAAGGAGTTATTGTGTCTCAAATGTAGTCTAACACAGCTATGTCTGTAGGCAGGTTAGTAAGCATCTATGCTAATATTCTTTCAAGACACAGATATTCTTGCTTGTTCGTTAAAATAAATGAATATCCTGAATTGGGTCTGTGCAAAAAGAATAGTTCAAGCATAAAGGTTCATGTTAGTTTCTTTACAAACGATTCAACATTTATAATGTCTAACACAATTCCCGATTTCTTTCTTATTTCACAATGTACAAATATATCTACCAATTTTTATTTTGTCTCTTTGCTACATATATTCTTTTTATCTTCGATTACCAAAAAATGATTGTTCAAGTTTTCTTAAACAATTTCAACGTTTATGCTTAGCAATGTTGCTTTTCCATTTCTTCCCAAATACACTACTCACAAAAAGCTAAGGATCACTTTGTTATTGTTTCATTCTACTATCGGATCATTTTTCAGGACGTATATTGAAGCAAGATATATCATGCAACAACCAAAATCACTTATGTGTGAAAATGATTACAGTGCGTGTAATAATATGAAAGACAACTATATCTGAGCGTCTTTTTAGAAGCAAACATCTCATGTAACTTAAGTACACATTGTCTAATCATGATCCATAACTTTTTTGTAGAATATATACGTTTCAAGAAATTTTGAGGCTTACTGGGAAAATTTGTATGTGAATCTATTAAACTGCAATCCATTTTGTATTATTTTTTGGAGGAATCGCAACATCTGCAACATTGGTTAGTACATACTTTGTGGGTTTCTTTTTAAGGGTGATGGCTTTGAATTGAAGGAATAAGGAAACATATGTAGTCATAAGATTATAGTTTGCAATGTGAGCTGAAAAAAGGGTGCTTCAACAAGGCCTGTAAAATACATATTAACAATTAATTATTTTGTAACATTATGTTTCTATTTAGGAGGGGCTTGAAGATAGTTTGATTTGATATTTTGTGACGATAAAGATAGGAAGATGAGATCATATCTCGCTATGTTATTAATGGTTATTTCCTTCAATGAATTTGATAAAAGGGATTAAACAGCTTGCTTTATGTTCAGCTTTGTCTTGAAACCTTTATTATTGGGATACATGCCAAGTTCCATAAGATTGCATTACCAAAGATCCCAAAATATCCACGTGTTAATAGATCAGAAAAATGTGATATTTTAAGGCTTTTGTGTGCGTGACGAATACTATATTAGTTTTGGTCTTTTTGTATTAATGAAACATGTGTTTTCTTTACGTAAGATTTGTTGAAGATCAATCTCTATCATATTAACATGAACATCCGAAATAAACGTTTGAGAATTTAATGAAAAAATGTCATGTTAAGAACTCCTCATTATTTCATTAATTTCTTCAAATAAGATATAACTTTGTTAACTCGGCCCTCTACCAAATAGAATAAAAACTTTAAATACCCCCCACCTGGAGTACTGGGTTTGCCTTAGGTGAAATTTAATTTTGTTATACATTAACAAATGCAAATTTGGATTTGAATAATGTAAATAGCATACCTCCTTGGTATTTTCCTTGAAAGAGTATTAGAAGCAAGCACATTATTCAGTAAATTTGACAAGAGCAAAGAAAAAATTATTGCACTGTTAAAAGATGGATATAAGCTGATATATCCATGGTTAAACAAGGTACTGCAGAGTTAAAGCACCTTTTGAAAGATATGGGTCAGAATGTTGGAGTCTCTTAAGGCCAGACTTCACCCAAATTACAAATTTTTAGTAATACTTCAATATATTCATTGAAATTTCATACAAATGTGGCAAATAGTCAAGGAAAATGAAATTCCACTATTGCAACGATTTCGGAGGTCGCGCCAAGGTCATATCAATTAAAACAATGTAATACATAAGGTATTTGTATTCTGACCATAACTTTGCTTCCTGTGGACCAAATCACTTCAAATTTTCAGGAAAGCTTCTCTAAGAGTACCTCAGCAATCCAAACCAATCA
>BQKZ01004617.1:0-15689 GCA_036244855.1 Temnopleurus reevesii | reverse complement strand
TTTTTTCCTTTGAAATGATGCCCTGGATCTTTCTTGGAATTTGTACACAAGTGTTGCGATGCATGAAACTTCTATTATAATTAACGAGGATTTCCTATTACGTTTTCCTTTTCATTGTATGTATTCCACCTTCTGGTGCTTTGTTGCAATATTTCATCTTCTTCATCTTTATTTCATCATACCCCTACCAAAAATTGGCTTATTCTTCATATCATGTTTGTGGATATATGATGGTATTCCAGTATGTTTGGTACTTGTAGGATGTAAAGGAAATAGCCCAGACAAATTTCTTTGGCAGGTTCCAATTATACAAGAACGAATTGTCATTCACAAGTTTGAATGATGATTTTATTGCTTTTTTGGACTGTTTTCATCTGTTTTGAAAGGTAAAGTTCAAGACTTGTGGATAACTCTTATTCTAATTGAAGAGAGTTGATCAGTTGTCTTATGTGAAAACTTAGAACTTCTCAACTTTCTTCAATTATTCTTTGCCACAATGAACCTCTGTCAAACTAGTTCCGATTCTGTTTCACAATTACCAAGATGCATTCTTGAAGTAATTTATTGTCATTTTACATTAGATGTTACCCTTTGTGATTTAATAGTATAATTTGCTGAATTGTTGACAATTTATTCAATTGTATGCACCTTAAATCTTGCCATTTGTTTTGAACTTTGCGACATCTTCTTCGGGTATTGAAATTCAATATGCATCATGTTTTGTGAGCAGAATTTTTTTTTGACAGGGGCAAAATGTCATTTTGACAAGAGTTGGATTTCTTTATCTTCTAGTCTCAGTTTTGTTTGATATTTCATGACTACATGAACTTTTGAGAACATATCAAGGATGTCTTAGGGGTGTTGCTCAAAATCAACTGCAAATCAACTGCAATTTTGGACATTGTAACGCGCATTTTTATTTGCACACGGTGTGCATATTTAACACGATGCGCATGAAATAATGATTTAGATTGGCGTATTCCGATCAACTGCAACTTGCGATCATTGCAACCTTTGAGCAACACCCCCTTAGTGAAATACATATAAATATTATAGTTTTTGACACAAACAAATACTGCATTAAATGCATTGGATTGTGAGTTTTGACAATCATTTCATTACATAAAATTATTACATAACAACATACACACTGGAATATTAAAGTGGTATTTTGGGGGGTAGATGTTTAAGATTTCTTTAAAAACTTGGCTGAGAACTTCAGTTTATGTGGATAGTGTTTCATTTTTATTTTGGGGGTTAATACACAATTTTTTGTTGTATCATCACAGAAGAAAAAAATATACACTAGAATGTTAATGATATATGGTATATATTTAACATGAATTCCTTATTATTCAGGTTGGAATGTATATGATATAAGCAGATGCCTGCTGATTGGAATGGCCAATATACTTCTGATGTTATACTTCAAGGGATATTTGCGCCCCTAATCTGATTATTTTCTTACATATTTCATGGGTCTGCCCGTCCACAATGAGAATTTTTCATGGATATAGACTTTTGAAATTGTAGAAATTCGATATTCTGCTTTCAGAAATGATGGGGACTGGTATCTTCTTTGGGCTTTTATCGATCACGTGTGAAATAGGGGTGTGATGATAGATGATAATGTTCTGATGCATAACATTCCCATTTATACTTTTCTGCCTATCTCCTCTTTTCCCCCTCTCTCTATCTCTCTCTTCCCCTCTCTTTCTCTCTCTTTGTCCCCTCTCTCTCTCTCTGTCCCCCTCTCTCTCTTTGCCTCTCTCTTTCTTTCTTGATATTTCTCCTGATTTTTCACTTTCAATTTCCGTCTGCTGATTTGAATTAAATTCCCATCTCTATATTACACTCTCCTCCCCCCCCCCCCCCCCCCCCCCCCCCCCCGTCTCTCTCTTTCTCTCTCTCTCCGTGTCACTACATGTCTATATACATCTTTCTATTTCTCCCTTCAATTCTTTCCCCTCATTTTTCAGTAATATCTCCATATGTATATACTTTTCCTTAATCTCTATCTCTCTCTCTCTCTCTCTCTCCTTTCTCCTTATTTCCATCCCTCTATCTCTCCTCATACTTCCTTTTCTTTCTCTCTACCAGTATTGCTAATCAGCTAAAGCCAGATGTTTAATGCATATGATATGTTAATCATCATTCAGCAAAGCATGTGTGCATAACATACAAATATTTGTGAGGGCTTCGACATTTATCTCAATAGCTGTAATTATCTTGAACCCGTGAGCTTGCTGGATATTTTGACTCTCATTTTAATTTTATTCTTTTCAGTGTGTATGGCAATTAGTATGGTTATATTTCAAAAGGACATTCTGTTTTGCTCAACTAATGACATGTGTAATGTTTCAAAGTGTGCTATTGTATCCAGGGAGATTTTCCCCATCAAACAAGTTTTGCCAAGAGGGAAAAATTGCTGCTTTTTATCATGTGAGGTTTTACTTTATATTAAGTAGGACCCTATATCTTAAATAATTTACAATGATATTCAGAATATGTTCCACCAGAGAAAATAGTGATACTTACGTAAGTGGCTTCCCTTGAGTTAATGAATTGATATCAGCTTTAGATGTGAAAACAGTGCAGTATTTTAATTGTAAAATTCATGATTTTTTTTTCTTTGCCATAAATTTGCACTGCATGTTTCAAATATTTTCAGCACTAGTTTCTGGCAATTTAGAAATAAATTTCTTTAAATTGACTGCAACTTTGCCAAATGTTTCTTCTGATCTTGCTTTTGAATGAGCATTGATTGCCCACAAAATTATGTTTCCTTTTTCTTACCTTTGCAACCTTTAGAATGCCTTTTCTCATCTAAGGTGTCTGCCAGTGTTGTATCTTGTGAATCATTCTCAATAGGTTAAAAATGTAAACATCATCATGGTCATGTATCATGTGAAACAGTCAGTGAGCACACAGGAAAGCATATAGATGGGACTACATGAAATATGTCCAGGGTTTTAAAAAAAGTAACAAATCAGAATTGACTTTTTTTTTAAACTTATTTGTTGCCTGTTTTTTTGGTGTCTAATTTCATTGTGTATCATGAATCGTATCCAATGTGTTATATAAACACAACCATGGTCATGTATCAGTGAAAACAGTCAATGAGAATACATAACATCATATAGTTGGGACCACATGAAATATGTGCAGGATTAAAAAAAAAAACAATGAATCAAAATTTGCTTTTGAACTAAACTATGGAGGTGTCTAACTAAATTGTATATCACAAATTATTATCAATGGAGTTTATAAACATCATCATGGCCATGCATCAGTGAAAACAGTCAACGAGAATACACAAAATCATATAGATGGGACCACATGAAATGTGTGCAGGATTTTAAAAGCAACAAATTGGAATTGACTCTTTAACTTACTCTGTAGGTGTCTTCTTCATTGTATATCACAAATTATCAATGGGTTATATAAACATAACGGTGGCCATGTAGCAGTGAAAACAGTCAGTGAGAACACAGGACCTCATATTGATGGGACTACATGAAATATGTCCAGGGTTTAAAAAAATATAACAAATCAGAATTGACTTTTGAACTTATTTGGGGCCTGTTTTTAGGTGTCTAATTTCATTGTGTATCATGAATCGTATCCAATGTGTTATATAAACACAACCATGGTCATGTATCAGTGAATACAGTCAATGAGAATACATTATATCATATAGTTGGGACCACATGAAATATGTGCAGGGTTAAAAAAAAATATAAAAAATCAGAATTGACTTTTGAACTTATTTGGGGCCTGATTTTAGGTGTCTAATTTCATTGTGTATCATGAATCGTATCCAATGTGTTATATAAACACAACCATGGTCATGTATCAGTGAATACAGTCAATGAGAATACATGATATCATATAGTTGGGACCACATAAAATTTGTGCAGGGTCACATAAAAACAACAAATTGGAATTGACTTCTGAACTAACTATGGAGGTGTCTAACTTTATTGTATATTTCAAAGCATTCACAATGAGTTATATCAACATCACCATCATGGCCATGTTTCCACGAAAAGGTGAATGGAAAGAAATACAGCACAAAAGTGTGGAGGAGGGACTTCATGATATGTGTTTAGGTTTTGAAAAAAATACACATCAGAATTTACTTTTGAACTCAACGTGAGGACATTACCATTCATTTATGACACTGTATTAAAGCAATAAGTTGCCATGTATTGATGAAGATGGATTTATATAAGGAATAATCACTCGAGATGAAATTTGGTGTTGACTTTTGGAGCATTTGATCACACAAAGTGGAATACTTAATTAAAGATGAGCTTTTCTGTAGAATTTGGATCTTCATATATTCGGACATGTGTGTGGATTTCTCTGCGGGTATGATAAATATTCCAATATTACTATAAGACTGAAAAAAAAATTAAGGATGCACTGCATATGAATTCTTTTCTTAAGAAACGTTTGCCAGCAGAGAGAGTATCACCTTCTCTCTCACTTCCTCTCACTCTCTTTCTCTCTCCTTTTTCTTTCTCTTGCTCGCTTGCTCTTTCTTTCTCTTTCTTGTTCTCACTCTTTCTTTCTTTTTTTGATGACTTTCTTGGCGGATGGATTTCTCTGTTGCTTTTAGGAGAGTAATTGCTCTTTTTAAAGACTGCAAAAATTTCATCGGTATGTGAATTTGTAGAAAAAATACATTTCCAGTTGGGATGGCATCGCTTTCTCTCTCCATCTCTCTCTCTCTCTCTCTCTCTGACGACTTTCATGGCAGATGGATTTCTTTGTTGCTTTTAGGCGAGTAAGTGCTTCTCATATGTCTATAAGCACATAATGCAAGTATGAGTTGCACTCTAATGCTGTTTGCTCTGGTCTAAAAGCATCTACTGTGTATATTGATGTTCTATCTTTAGTGAACCAGAGCAAGGCTTTCATGGATGATAACATTAGATTCCAGATTGTTACGCACAGCTAGAGTGCTAAGATATCTTCAATGTTCATAGTATTTCAAGTTTAGATACAACATTTGAAAACTGCAGGCTGCAAAATGTATGATGTAATATTATAGAAACAGATATTGATGATTATAAATATTTGAAGGTCACAGTTTTATGTCGATTACTCTTCCCGCTAATTTTCTTGTGTGTCTGGAAGCAAATAATCCAAGTGTGAATTACATTCTAACATTGTTTTCTTTGGGTTGTCTTTCATAAAGCTTCACATAGATCCATGCACGACTGTACTAACGACTGGTGATCCTTTCTTCGGTGGGATTCTGTGGCACATGTTATCATTTAATGCAAGAACGGATAATTTGAACAGTCATGCGTAGATCTACGCACAGCTTTATGAAACATATTCCTGGTCTAAAAGCATCTTCTGTGTATATTGATGTTCTATCTTTAGTATATCAGAGCAAGGCTTTCAGGAAAGATAATTGTGGATTCCAATTTGTTCAAGACAGCTTGACTGCATACTAAGATGCCATCCATTTATACCCTGCTTCACAATGATGCAGAAATTGGTAAGATAAGTTTTTGCGCATAGGATAACTTAATTCAGATGCTCTAACCAAAACTTCTTGTAGGTTTTACTCATAATAATGCACAAATGTTCATCCTTAGTCAAATTATCATTTGGAAATTCCCACTTTTAGGCTAAGTATTTTGAACAAACATCATTGATCCCCTGACTCACTACAAAAACTTTTTGTATTAACCATCAACTATGTATTTTTAACATACTTTTGAATATGTTATAATTATATTCTAAATAGGAGAAATACTATTGATTAAAGATTATCTCGAACAAAGAAATGTCTTACAAGCTCCCTTTTCCCTAAATTTCTTCGTAATTTTTTTACAGTTCATATTCAAGAAAGTAAGATAAATTTCTTAGTTGTGCTATGTAGTGACAGTTCTTCATGCCTATGAAGCGATAGTGTCAGGTACACTCCATGCATTACGAACAGATTTATTACCAATGGGTATAGCTACGTCAGGATAATGCCAAAGAAAATATGTTTAGATGCCAACAAGAGACCGACCCTCTGAAAACGGCGTGACCTAAGACCTAAACCTTTTTTTTTATTCTATTCACTCAAACAAGCAAATAACACAGTAAAATGATGAGAAATATCTGTAAACTTGAATTATAGATTTATAGAGATGTGGAACAAAACGTGAAATTATTTTCAAAATTCTTACAGCTTACTCCATTCTTCATCTTATTTTTTGTCCATGAAATTTTTTTGTAAGAAATTAATTAGAAAAAGAAAGATTTTCCAACCAACTTCCAACCAACTTACACTTACATTCATTCTAGGGCATTCAAACAATTTTTTTTGTCTAATGAAGCGTTCACCCTGATGTTTCATCTGTGGCATCCCAGCAATGGCCGACTGTTTCGTGACCCTCCGGCGGCGCTAAGGCAGGTCAGCGATAACGAAGGAATGTTGTGGCTGCCTCCACGGCCAACGCTTTGACAGTTTAGCCGGCACTGCACTAGCCCGAGTTTCCTGGATCTCGAGATTTTAGCGCGATCAGCCCCCATCCAATTTAGTTCGAGATTCAGTAGTCCTACCTGCACTATCCCACTTGAGAAAAACCTCGAGATGAAAACTCTCCTCCATGATTTAGCTGGAGATTCATAATCCCTGTCTTCTCTATAGGACTATCAGGCAATTAAAACAAGAATGACCATGGGATAATCTATGCGATTTAGCTCACTATTTTTTAAATAGCCAATGATATCTTGGGTTTGTTAAGCTCGAGCTATTTTAGTGAATTAGCTCACTATTTGCGTCTGCACTGCAAATTAGCTTGAGCTAGTTCTGATCGGGCTAGTTTACCCGGATCAGATTTAGTGAGCTAATTCAAAAACTCGCTGTAGTGTAGATGGCCTTTTGACAGTTAGTGGAAGTCAAACTTGCATCCGCCATTCCGAGGACTGCTCTGTTTATGTTATAGGGCATTTGATATATCTCTTGACTTGAACGCTTTGGACTGGCGTAATATCTGTATCTCATTAGGATAATATTTCATATATGAGTAGTCATGCGAATGATCACTGTATGTTTGTACGATATTTTGAATATGCATATCACTCCGGCACTACTCCCTGTTTATGTTAAAGTTCATTTGATATATCTTGAGTTGGGCTGTAGAGTAAGCATGATATATGTCCCTTATTAGTATAATATTTCATACTGCAATTCAATGCTTGATAGGTAAACATTAACATTCAGATTCATATATACAGTATTTCTCATAATGTCAGGATAAGTTTTCATATCCATTATGGTAATGCGAATGATCACTAATATACTTACATCTTTGAAAGACAAATTTATATCTATCTCTCTAGCATTATTCTTATTCTCTGTTTATATTATAGGCCACTTGATGCATCTTTTGACTTTTTATGTTCTCAATTTTATTATTTTTTTTTTGGGGGGGGGGGATTGCCTATTCTAATTATTTTGTTGAATATATCATCCTCACCTGATGAACCAGCTTGACCTCTTTAAGGTCTTACATTTCAAGAATAGCAGCAATCACATTGAAGATCTTAAGCTGAAAAGTTGTATTCTTTTCACACTTCATTGCATATTTATCCCATGAAAGGCTCAGTGGTAGGTGCATTTTGTTTTCATTGCATTACCAACTTCAAAATACATCCTATGGGACTACACAACATGTGAAAACAAATCACACCAAAGTCTGACCTCATTTTTCCCCACTTTAGTTTGACTACCTAGCAGAAGGAAGTATGTGTATATATTTTAAGAGTTATCCCAGCAAAATTTTGTCAACATAATTGAAAAGAAAGTTAATAATAATAATGAACGGCTTTTATATAGCAATTTATAGCAAGTTCAGCAATAATGCTTTCATATCTTCTTAAGATTCGTGCCACTCAAAATTAGATTTGTGATAATGATTTGTAAAGAATCATTTGGTCACTTGATGATATTCAAAACCAGTTTAGATGACAAATTACAGTGCAAGTCAATATACTTTGGCCTACTCGGGCGGGGTTCCACCAAGTTACGCAAAACTTTTAGAATGACTTTTCGCACGACTGATATCAGTTCTTGTGCTGAATAATTGAGAATCTTATGCATGTAAGACTTGTTAATTTATTCCAGTCTTTCTTAAAGTCGTTCGTAACTTTAAGAATGATTTGGTGAAACACTGCCCTGGTACCACTGTAAAAATAAGGACATTAGGATCATATATGGATCACAGGACTATATCCATTGTTCTTAGCATTTATAGTGATAATGGGTAGCAAATTATTCCAACTTACACTGTGTATGAGAACATGGCTTTCAAATTTAGCACAACCTTCAATTTTAAAAAAAGCTGTAATGTCTTTCTGCTGGACATGTATGAGTTTCTGGTTGATGAATTGACCTTTGACCTCGATCTTGAACTTGATGATGTTGTGGGCCTTTAGTTCCGAGCTGGTGGGAAGAAATTAGAATTCCATCTCAAAATGGCTTTTCAGGTGTCGCTGTAGCATGCATGGTCAGCTGTTCTGTATGTTTTCCAGAAACAATCGCTGTCCTATTATTTCAAAGTTGGCCAAAACTTGTAGGCAAAGAAGTGTTCTCTTCACTTCAGTTTTTCTCACTGCTCGTGATTTCTTCATCTGAGGACCATTTTTTAGTTAAGTATACTTGAAATATTATGCTTTAAAAAATTCTTTTTTTATATATAGAGCTTTTGTTTAGTGCTTTTCAGGACTATTTCTATTTTGAAAGGTAACCCTACATCACATCTACATCACAATATAATTGAGCTGAAAATTATGATATTGTATAATATGCTTTACCCCCACCCCCTCCAACCCTGGAAAAAGACAGTTTGATCTAAAGGTTCTGAAATCCTTGACGTTGAACTACATGCTTGAACTTAAAATTGTTATGAAGAAAACAAATTTCCCCCAAAAGCACTCTTATTTCAAGTGTAATATCAGGGGGAAAGAACTTTGTCCTTGACACAAAAATCTTATTTACTTGCCTCAGGTTCATGCCTGAGCCTCATCAGTACTCATTTTCACTCCTCAAATTGACATGTTTGTAATCACATCCAAACATTGTGGCGTGAAATCCCCAGCGGGCTTTAGGCCCGGCATCAAAGCATTTAGTGAGAGGGTATAGAATTACAAGGATGATTTTTTTTTTTTTTGGGGGGGGGGGTAATAATGTTGGTGAAGATGTAGTTCAAGGATTTGACCCTCATTTGAACTCTAAAAGGATTTAGAAAAACAGTTATTGAATAATGTTTGATTTTCAAATTATGTTTGAATTTAATACAGGAGTACTTTAATTTTGTTTTGATAACTGCACAGCTATCAGATTTTTCTCATAATTAGTTTTTAGTTCTTAAAATTTTGTTAAATCTTTCATTATATTTGAGAAAGAAAAGTCTGACATGATTATATGTTCCCATTTTCCTTATACATCTTAAATCAATACTAGATGTCATTTCTCTTTCCTGTTAAAGCTTTGTATTGCTTTTTCTTATTTGTTCTTCTTTTCTTGTTTTTCTACATTTTGAGGTTATTTTCATATAACATTTGTTTGTTTCATTTATATTCAGCAGTGAAATTGATATGTCTAATCTGTATATATGACTTTGGTGTTTAATGATAATCTTTTGTGAATATGTTCTATTTTTAAAGGTATATTTGCCTATTTGCTGTTCCAATAATTTTTCTTTGATACAAACTTTTTCTCACATAAAAAAAGGACATCAGAGAAGTTTTTATGCAAAGCAAATTCCTTTCCTCCGTATCTCCCCCTTTGATGTGTCGAGAGGGTAGCCTTAATGGGACAAAGTAAATTGAATAACGGAGATAGCTCTGTGTTTATGCACTGGCCAGCTGGGAGTTCTTCTGTTTTGTTTTCATCGTCTGACAGAGTTTGACAGAGTATGTGAGGAGATTGCGCAAAATTGAAGCGAGAGTGACGTCGGGCCCCCGAGAGAAAGTCTTAGGGGGATGGCTTTGAATTAAAAATAGAAGATGGTCTGTTTACCATAGGGTTTTAGCTTCAATTGATGACAGTAATGAGATTTTGATAAACAAGCTGATGTAAATTGCTGTAAATTGAGGATTAATTTGGATTGTATTTAGAGATGGATCAAAATAACTTTGCGATATGTTTGTAGTTCAGCCAGATTCAACTCATGAAACTCTATGTCTTCTTGCAACATTATTGATGACGATGATATACTGTGCTCATGAAGCCAATATATCACACAAATGTGTCTATGCACTTATTAAGAGTAAAGGAAAGGAGTAACAATAAATAATATTTAAAGATATATTCTGGTATTTGTTAAAAAAATAAAATAAATGTTCACAGAATCGCACAAAATGTGAGAAGAATGTTCAGAACTATGAATAAATAATATGTGCCAAAATGTTTTGCAAGAAAATGTATAATGGCAGAGAAATGTGCAAATAAAGGGTCAAAATTGGGCCATGTCGGGCCGACAGATTTTATACAAGTCCCACACGCTGCTTCCTGTGTTTGCTGCAGTGGACAGAGCACGTGGAGAATGACATAATTTCGCTTTTAACCGGTTTGAGGTTATCATATTAGTTTTCCCTTGTCTACACAAGTCTCGTTGTGCTTTGTTTGTAACATAAGATTATTTTAATCATTCATTTTTCCAAATTGAAGTTCTTTGCAAGTACTCGATATTCGCTTTAAGTACTTGTGCTCAGCGAAGATCCAAGATTACATGTTGAATCCAACACTGAAGGGCCTTTTTTAAATGAAATATATTTGATGAGTCTTTAGATTGTCAACAGTGTCTGATTTCTTAATATCATCTTGCCCTTTATTCCAAGGTTCTGCTGTTCTAAACCCATAGAATCTTTGTGTCACTGTTGGATTGCTTTTCTTTCTTTAATCATTCTATTGAGATGCATTATATTCATTCACTTTATTAGTTCATTCTTGCCAGGCCTGGAAAATGGATTTACAAGAAATATTGACAGACGTTATTTTCAGTACTGCATATGTCAGCTACCGCTTTTTCTGTAATAAGGATAGTGAAAGTAATCAGTTTTCACATGACAGTTTTTGTTTACAGTTCAGTTTCAGATATTCCTAAAGTCATGATCTTTCTCTTTCAATCATTATTTGTGGTTAAATGTCTGTAATTTTTGCTACTACACATTCGTAGTAAGGAAAGTAGCCTTTATTTGACTGTCTATATTTATAGTTCAATAAGTTAGACAATTTATTTTGTTTCTCTTCCAATTGCTATTTATGTAGCACTTGCTTTGTTTTGTTTTTCAAAGTTTTGCGTAGCATGACAGGAAATACATCTATAAATTAATATTTCTGTATCAGATGACATGAAGCATTTTACCTTTCTTTCTGTATATTGTATTTTAGTTTCATATATTCCCAAAGTCATGCTATTTATGTTTCTATTGTTATTTGAATCATCTTGTTTTGAATTGTGTAAAAAATTATGTTTATATACATGAGTTAGCAAATTATTTCTATTTGTTGTGTAAAATCAAGTGATGATCAAGATTTTGTGCCATTATGTGCTAAGCATCCTTACCCGTAACGTTTGGATAATTATCTGTAGGAGTTGTGTCATTTCAAGTTAATCAGCTTTTTGAATGCGAGTTCTTTAACATATTGACTACTGGAACCTGGTAATGCATGCACAATGTCTATGGGAATCACAAAATTCAGTAGTTAATGGATGAATTCCATAGAGACAGATGACTTTCGCGAAAGAGAGAAATAGAGAGCACAGCCAATTGGATAATAAATCATATATGGTGAATATTTTAATTAGCTATGCACAATTCTTTGTCTTTAAAGATGAGTCATTTCTGGCTGTCTTCCTTTTAGTAGGAGTTAATTTATTAGCCGCGCCTGGATGGATTTTAGAAAGAAAGTGAGCGTTTAGCATATTGGATGTTACCCATTTGTTCCATTGTCTGGAAAGGGTTGTTTGCATTTTGCATTCTGAGTAAATTTGACTTGCATGTCTTGACTCAAGTAGCATTGTTATATGGAAGGTAATTTGTATCGGTCATAGATCGTTCCTTTTCTATTTCTTGAATTTACAACTCAGTTTCTTTCTGATGGTGTTTATGAATTCACCTGTATGAATGTGTGGTTTTGTTTCAGAGATTCCAGAAGTCATGTTTTTTTTTCTTTTTCTATGTTGACAGATAGCATGTGTTTTTTAATGTCTATTTGCATCTTATGAAAAATGATGCTTATTCATGAAATGTAAATACATGCGATAAACATTCACAGGCTATGCTAATAGCATTTTATTGAACCACAAAGAATGGACTTCATAAGGAAGTTTTAGATTTCAAATTGTCTTTGAATTTTGGCTAGTTTGTTAACTGGAGTGTATTTTTCTCAGAGAGAGAAGGAGAGATTGGATAAAAAGCATTCAGCAGTTCAGCCTATTAGGTTATAAACATCTTATTTTATTGTTTTAAAGGTCGTTTGCATTGTGCTTTTTTAGGAAAAAGACTCGTCCAAATTTGACGATTAATATGATATAAAGGAGCTTTGCATTATTAATGGACTTTCTCCTTCAATATCCCTGATCCATTTTTTGGAAAAGATTGTTTGCATTTGACATTCTGAGTAAAGAAGTCTTGTCAAGATTTAATCAGTATTTTGATACAAAGGAGTTTTGCTCCATTAATGGAATTTCTTGTTCCATTTCTTGTTCNTTCCATATCTATTTTCTTGATCTGTTTGCAGAAAAGGTCATTTTCATTTGAAAGACAGTTTGAGGTTTTTTTCATATCGTTTGCTTATGAGGAAAACTTGAGATTTGCCGTAATACTGTTCCCACATCCATTTTCTTGATCTGTTTGCAGAAAAGGTCATTTGCATTTGAATATGTAAAGACGTGGAGATTTTGTCCATATCATATGCTTATTAGGAAGACTTGAGGTTTGCCTTAATACTGTTTCAAATTCCATTTTCTTGATCGGTCTGCAGAAAAGTTCATTTGCATTTAAATATGTAAAAACTGTTGGAGATTCTTGCCATATTGTATGTTCATGAGGAGAGCCCTGCATCAATAATGCATTAATGGCTTTACCCGACATCATACTCCCAAGCCAAACCCAAGCCGGTCTTATTTGAGATGGAGATTACACTGATGCATTCCGCATATCACCATGACGATGCCATCATCCAGGTAGACACGCTAGGAGGCTGTTAGCGAGGGGTGGATTCAGACTCATTATCACTTATTCATCATATTTCCTTCGCCCCCTCCCCCTCCGCATTGTGTGTTTTCCTCGCTTCGTGGGAGAGTGGGAGAAAGGAGGATATTACAGCCCGGGGCTAGCCTTGTTGAATGGCGGACTGCTCGTAGTTGATGCTCGGTCATCCGCGATGTGTGGAGCATGCCGTGGATGATAATTGGCGTGTGGCTTGTGTCAGATCCGCATACCGCATCACTGGAAGCGTGAATACAAACACGACGAGCATCATTGTGCACACCGGCGACTTATAGTGGGTCAACGTCACATGCTTACGCACGGACGGACGGATAGAAACTTGTTGTCGCACCCCGCCCCCCTCAGCTTCGATCGTCGCCACGTGAACCCTCTCAATGCATCCACAGATGGCGTCCGACGACGACGAGCCCGCGCTGCTCGATAAATTCTCCTACTCCCTGAGTCTCGACGACCTCATCGCAAACATGTACAGCGTGCATTCGTGGAGTTATACGACTACCACTTTCCACCCTGGCGGTTTGGTAAGAATTGTTTTGTTCTCAGTTCGTATGAGTCATCTTCGTAAACTATTAGTCATCACAATGTGTTGATCTCTCTTCTCTCCCAGGGGTATTCACCTTGTAGAGTGATTAACATAATTATGCATTAGTGCATCAACATACATGCAGATAAAGAATTGTGATATTTTTTGTTTCAAGACCGATGTATTCATACAGAGGTAGTCACCTGGTAGAGTCATTAACATAATTATGCGTTAATGAATCAATGTACATGTGGATGTATTTACAATGAATTTTTGAAAGTCACATATATATATATTTATATCTCATTCTTACATTTGACAAGGTTCCATTCATTTCATTTCCAGAGGATAGATTAAAATCATAAAGTAAATGCACAAATAAAATATAACAAATATTGATCACCTTGTCCCTCAGTCAAATTGTAATACCAATATCATTATTTTCACATTTATAGTCAATTCTTAATTATATAAATGTATAAATTTTATCATTTTAACAGTTACATACATTCCAGCTTTATGTGTTAATTTATCTCTCATCTGTGTGTGTTGATTTGTGAAAATGGCTCTTATTGTGTTAAATGCTTTAGCAAATAATTTGACTTGCCAATTTTTTTTCTTAATCTGAAATGGAGTTTCCAAATGTTTTTGCGTTAAAATTTGTGAAAAAAAAACAACTCATAAATCATGGAATATATATAAAATGGGATCCATCCGTCCCTCCTTCCATTCGTCTTGCTTCCTTTATCTTTATTCACATCTTAATCCCACATCTCAATTCACATTGAGCTGACCTTTTTTTTGTTTGACTTCTTCAACATCTACTGCTGATAGTGGACATGTTTTAATGTTATGATTTGCAGAGTGTTATTTATTGCTTTTAAACATATTCATTTCAAATTGAAATGAATTGATTTTAAGTGAATTGAAGTGAATTGATTTTAAGTGAATTGCAATGAATTGAATTGGGAATTGTTTTTTGGTACTTCTTTCCAATTTCTACTCCTCTCTTCCTCCCCCATCCCCCCTACTCTCTTTCTCTCCTGTTCAAAATAGCGGTTTAAAGAGATATACCTTGGATGGACAAATATGGAGTAGGTTTGTGAATTAAATAGAATATTGATGTCTTATTATCTTTGCATATTTGTGGGTTTGAATAAGCTCTGATGCAATTACGCAAATACAATAGAATGTAAATTCATGAATTGGCGAAGAATATTATAATCATGAAAAACATTGCATATTGAATACACACAAACAATTCATGTCCATGATTGTGTGAATATTATTTTTGTATACTCTGCCTCAAATTAATTGAGTTGAATTTGTTTTCATTTCTGTAAACTGAGGATCTCATTTTATATGTCTTATTTATGTGAATGAAATAAAATTAATTATATGCATGCATATTTGTGAGTTTGAATAAGCTCCATTGCAAGTACGCAAATAGAATAAAAAAATTGAAGTCATGAATACAAACACTATATTGTTATTATGAACACCATTGCATATTGAAAACACAAACAAGTCATATCCATTTTGTTGTGGATGTTATTTTTGTAAGCCTTGTCTCAAATTAATTGAGTTGAATATTTTTCATTTAGGACCTGGTTTTAATGTGACTTTTTCTGTCACTTTTCCTGCAAATAGAATAAAATATCAAGTCATGAATAACAACTGAATATTGTCAAATTAGGCATTGCATAAATATACTATGCTTATTGAATGCGCACAAACAAGTCATATTAGGCACTTCAGGTGATTTTTTTCTACTGAAATGTATTAAATAAAATTGCTAAAATTTGTTAGACCTCATTTTTAGAAACATAATGCTGTTTGAATTGTCAAAATCGGACCAACGGTTCAGGAGTTACAGATTTTTGAAGTTATTAAATTTGGCCAATTATTTGAA